>CAEFZP010002066.1:0-114394 GCA_903064625.1 Mallotus villosus
GGCTGAAGGCAACAAGTACAAGGCTTGGAGGCGTTCATGTTGAAGCGAGGTCTACTCACCACCTCTCTCGTCCGGAGTGTGTTTATATCACCATACCACAGCCATCTAGCCTTGAGACCTGTGCAGTAACACAAAGCTGTACGTTAAGGACACGTGCGTGTTCACACCAACATATGCACAGCTGAAAAAATCCACACACTTGGAATGAACATCGTGTCCATGTTTACATTTCCACCAGCGGCCGTTTTGATTGGGTGCCGTGTGGTTCCGGAGTCCTTCACGCTGGAACATGCTCGATGTAGAGGAATGTGTCGTGTACGTTCTGTAAGCCACTGTGGATAATAGTGTCTGATACATGACTCACTGGTCAACGCCTGGAAGATTTCTGGTTTTGGGGGGAAATATTTAATGTTAAATGTATTTTGTATTTTATTGTATGATAGCGTTAGTTTGCTAATATGTGTGGCCCTCCACTCGGAGATCTTATGATGAAGAGCCAATAAAGAATAAAAATGAATTATTAATTATTATTATTATAGTTTCTATCTATACTATAAAACTTGATCCTGCACATACATGTTGTTGCTCTCTTCCTAGAAGTCTGATCCTAACCTTCCATTAGAAGTTTTAATAATGGTCGTTACGATGACTGTATGGTCGTTAAGGAACTGTACAAGTGCGTGTAACTTCATTATAGCATTACATGTCATGTCCTACAAAATGATATGATGGTTGTGGCAGGGCGAATCTAATCTAGGTTCCACTGTGGGGGCTAAGCCCTAGATAAAACTCTATAATCCTTCCTACCTGTGACCCGCAAAGATTCAGGGGTCAGTGGGCCTGTTTCCCCTAGAAGAAATGTTTGAAATCCTATCTTTTAAATAGTGTCTTCTGGTGGATTTAATGACGATAAATTCACACTTAGATTCAAATATGAACATTTGTGTCATTTGCTAATGAAACTTTTGCTCCAGCTAAATATAGCTACATACGCCCACGTGGTGTGTGTCCCTTTGCCAGATCAAACTAAATATGATGTCAGCTAGCATCTATGACTGAAGTGATACATGTAATGTAAAGCCGTAAAAAGACACTTATTATTAGACATTCTTAATTCTAAAGTCTTTCTTACGTCTCAAAATCATAAATTGTGATTTTTCTGTATCAGAACTCAGAGAGAGGAGCGTGTTTCGGTTAGATCATTTATTTTAGAAATACCATTTTAATCGTGCAACACATGCATTTGACTAAAAGCTCTGACACAAAGTGAAATAATTGACACGTCAGCATGAAAATCAAGTTCACATTGATATGTCCCCCCTTCCTTCTCTGCAGTACTCTGGCCTCCACTCAAATATGGACGATGTAGCACACTGACGTTCTTATAAGAACCATCCTTTCAGCTGTAACCTGCCCCATAGTCTCCCTTAGACCAGCGCACCACACTGAGCAGTCGAAAATATACAGCTACATAATACTCTTCTATGATTAAAAAATACGAATTCGATATTGTGAACTATAGTGCTGAGAAAATGAGTTCCAATAAGTGCCACGAACGTATACATGATGGTCACTTCTTCTGCCCCAATGTGTCGCAGACACTGAAAACATCAGGACACTGAAGGGTCGGGAAAAAACTGTTTTTTCATCGCTAAGGTAACGCTGAAAAGGCCCACGTGTTGCTGATCTATTAGTTTAAGATCACGGACCGTCTGTTGAAGTACATGAAGGAGTTCTTGTCGCGTAACACAGACTGACTGCCTCTCTCCAGTTCTCTAACCCAAGGTTCTGGAATGTTTCCGAACCAGCATCAGAGTTCTGTGTTGCTGGATGTTCCATCATCAGAGTTCTGTTTAGCTACACAGGCCGCTGTCTCCTACCTCTCATTTCTACAACTGAGCAGGGGCTAGAGACTATTACCGTGTCTGCATATACATACATATATAGATAACCTATACATAGACAACGTTCCGTAACAGAAGAAAGGCCGGCTGAGGATTTTGAAGTGACAGAGTGAGGTGATCTCTAGTGCGGTATATGTATGTGCAGGTGCGTGGAGGGAGGGTGATGTATGTGAGGAGAGAGTGGCTTGGGGAGATGAGGTCGTGCACGGATGTCTGTGAGGTAGGGTCGTGATGTCTTGATGTGATTGAGGTGCGGCGGGGAGTTTCGGTGGGATGTCTAGTCCTTTCTGTCTATTAGCTCTATTCGGTCCTTCTTTCTTGCTGCTTCTCGTTCTGTGTCCTATCTCTTCTTTCTTCTCTTCCGTTCTGTGTTCTCTCTGCTTCTGCTCTGCTTTTCGGTCTTTCTTCTATTCCTTTCTTGCTATGCTTCTTTGCTTTCTTTCTTTCTTTCTTTTCTCCTTTCTTATCTTTCGTCCTTTCGTTCTTGTCCTGTGCTTTTTTCGTTCAGCTTTTCTTTCTTTTTCTTTTTCCTCTGTTCTTTCTGTTTTCTGCTGATTCTGTCTACGCCATTCTGCTCGACGTCTGCACGCCCTGATCGAGTGGGCCGACACGCGTAGAAGTGCTATGCTTGGTTTTGTACAGGAGGGTGTTCACATATTTCTTCTTGTAACGATGAGTCGCACTCAGCACCATCACACCATCCTTATGGAGAGAGGAGAGAGAGAGTATAGGAGAGATCAAGATGATAGAGAGCAGAGAGAGAGAGAAGAGAGAGAGATATGATAGAGAACTCTCTCTCTCTCTCTCTCTCTCTCTCTCTCTCTCTCTCTCTCTCTCTCTCTCTCTCTCTCTCCTCTCCTCTCTCTCTCTCTCTCTCTCTCTCTCTCTCTCTCTCCTCTCTCTCTCTCTCTCTCTCTCTCTTCTCGCATTCTCTCTCCTCGCTCTCCTCTCTCTCTCTCCTCTCCTCCTCTCCCCTCTCTCTCTTCTCTCTCTCTCTCTCTCTCTCTCTCTCGCTCTCTCTCGCTCTCTCGCGTCTCTCCATCTCTCTCTGCCTCTATCTCTCGCCTCCTTAGCGCTATGCTCTCGCTAGATCTGATCTCACTCAGTCACCCTACGTTGTATTTCTCGTCACTCACCACCACTTTGGGAACCTGTTCCATTACATTTCGCCGACTGGAAAAGATTCCTCAGTCTTCTCTCAGCAGGCCTGACAGAGTCTGTCACCTTTGGTGTCTGTCTCACCTTGATGGAGAGGGGCGTAAAGGTGACTGAGCATCACATGGTTGGGTTCAGGGAGCAGAGCGGGGTCGCACTGAAAGCAGCAGGAGAAAGTGCTCAACGTTAAACACACTCATCTACTAATGGACGTCAAATCATGTCAAATGAATCTTTTCAAATTAATCTTCATCCGGGAGAAGGCCCTGGGCCATGAAGGTACAAACTAAGACAGAACTGACTAGTCATGAGTTGCTAGGGGCGGAATAGCAGACAGCCGAGCAGCTTCGGACTCACAGATATCCCCGTGTCCTTGTTGAGGATGACCTGCAGCAGGTGAGGCGGTATGAATGGGAGGAGATTTAAACTTCTCTTCCAGTTTGGGAACGTAGCTCTTGATGGTACGGTCCAGGAGGGGAACTGGACAGATCTGACTCAGCAGGAAAAAAAGCAAGTTAATGTATGAAAAGAGAGTCAACAAGAGTCTGACTGAAGTTAATGTTTAGCTTCATTTGAATACCCTCCCCCTATACCCAGCTTTACTAAGCAAAACCAAAAGTGTCAGATAAGGTAGATAGGAGAAGGTAGTGTGTTGTGTGTTTGTGTGTGTGTGTGTGTGTGTTGTGTTGTGTGTGTGGTGTGGTGTGTGTGTGTTGTGTTTGTGTGTTGGGGGTTGTGTGTTTGTGTGTGTGTTGTGTGTGTGTTGTGTGTGTTGTGTGTGTTGTGTGTGTTGTGTGTTTGTGTGTGTGTGTGTGGTAGTGTTTGTGTGTGTTTGTGTTTGTGTGTGTTGTGTGTGTGTGTGTGTGTGTGTTGTGTGTTTGTGTGTGTGGTGTGTGTGTGCTTGTGTGATGGTGTTGTGTGTGTGTTGTGTGTTGTGTGTGGTTGTGTGTTAGTGTGTGTGTTGTGTGTTGTGGTGTGTTGTGTGTGTGTGTTGTGTGTTTGTGTGTGTGTGTGGTTTGTGTTTGTGTGTGGTGTGTGTTGTGTGTGTGTGTGTGTGTTGTGTGTGTGTTGTGTGTGTGTGTGTTTGTGTGTGTGTGTTTGTGTGTGGTTTGTGTGTGTGTGTGTTGTGTTTGTGTTGTGTTGTGTGTGTTGTGTTTGTGTGTGTGTGTGTGTGTGTTGTGTGTTGGTTTGTTGTGTGTGTGTTGTGTGTTGTGTGTGTGTGTGTGTGTGTTGTGTGTGTGTGTGTTGTGTGTTTTGTGTGTGTGTGATGTGTGTGTGTGTTGTGTGTTTGTGTGTGTTGTGTGTGTGTGTGTGTGTGTGGTGTGGTGTTGTGGTGTTAGTGTTGTGGGTTTGTGTGTGTGTGTGTGTGTGTGTGTGTTGTTGTGTTTTTGTGTGTGTTGTGTGTGTGTTGTGTGTGTTGTGTGTGTTGTGTGTGTTGTGTTGATGTTGTGGTTGTGTGTGTTTGTGTTTGTTGTGTCTGTGTTGTGTTTGTGTGTGTGTGTGTGTGTTGTGTGTGTTGTTTGTGCTGTGTGTGTGTGTGGTGTGTTGTGTGTTTGTGTGTTTGGTGTGTGTTGTGTGTGTGTGTGTGTTTGTGTTGTGTGTGTTGTGTGTGTGTTTGTGTGTGTGTTGTGTGTTGTGTGTGTTGTGTGTGTGTGTGTGTGTGTTGTGTGCTGTGTGTTGTGTGGTGTGTGTGGTGTGTGTGTGTTCGTGTGTGTGTGTGTGTGTTGTGTGTTGGTGTTGTGTGTGTTGTTGTGTTTGTGTGTGTTGTGTGTTTGTGTGTGTGTGTTTGTGTAGATACTACGGACACAGAGAGAAGCAGGGAGTCCTCTGAACTCTTTAACCACGTGGTCGGTATGAACGTGACAGGTCAAAGGTCATGTTAAGGGACATGAGAGAGAGTGCGTTCACCTGACATGTCGGAACACTTCTGGGAGTCCACCATGAGAGCGTCAAACACTTCAAAGTCAGTCGTCTTCACCTGGATGATGTTGTTGACGGTTCCCAGTTGATTGGTTACGACAGGCTGAGGGGTAGCGAACATACACGAGATCATCGCGTTAAAACAATAGTAACTGTACATCAGTTAACTGTAAGTCCATTATTAGTTCATAATAATAATAATTGTTCATGTCCACAGAAGCCAAAGGGGCACAAACGGTTCCTTGTTCAGATAAATAGGTTCTTACATTTAGTCATTTTGGCAGACGCTCTTATCCAGAGGGACTTACAGTAAGTAGAGGGACATTCCCCGAGGCAAGTAGGGTGAAGTCACAACGTCATTTTTGCACGGCCAGGGAATCAAACCGGCAACCTTCAGATTACTATCTTCAGATTACTAGCCCGATTCCCTAACCGCTCAGCCACCTGAGGTTCTTACCTCAGCAGGGTCGTGGGTCCACTGTCCATCTACATAGAACTTATACTGATGTTCCCCTTCAGGAAGGTCCACGATCGCCACAAAGTTGTTCTGACTGTCGGGTCACACAAGACAACAATTACCATGTTATATCAAACCCTCTTTTTCTCTCCCTCCAAAGCCCAAACCACATACTGTCTCCTAGAGAGCAAATCATACAATGACAATCGGTGGGGGTCAACTTCTTCTCCAGGGCGTGTATATACCGACCCCCTCCCCCCCCGTTGTTTTTACCTCTTTTGGGGGGGTCCAAGTCTTACAGACCCCCCCTCAAACCCCCTCGTAATTCGCAACCTGCTGTCTCTCTCACCTCTTTATCAGAGGGATCTTGTTGGCCCAGTTGTTGAACGACCCAGACAAGAACACCTCCTTCCCATCTCCGGTCCAGCGGAAGACCATGGGTCTGTCCAGAGTCGGGCCTTTGTCATCTGCCTCCAAGTCCTGACGCCACGCAAGAAACTCCTCTTTCTCCGACGGCGCCTTAGGTAGCGTTTAAAGGGTACATGAAGGCGTTTCAAGAAGAGAAAAAACACTATAAATAAGATTTATCTTGATTAAACAAGACAGAACCACGTATCGCATGGGTGATCAATGCTTTCTGTCGTCATTAGCAACTGTGTCTGACCTTGATGTCCTCCCCGTGGAAGATATCGGCATCCTCGGGGCTGTCCATCAAGATCTTGGGTCTATCGCCCTCCTTAACCCGACTGTCTCGCCGGTGACCCTTATCTCCCTGGCCCATTCCAGCCCTCTCGCTGTTGGTGTTTCCCATGATGGTCGAGCCGTTGCACTGAGTTAAGATCACTGTTCGAACAGATGTCCGAAAACACAATTAGTTCTATCGACACAATGAAAATGACAGAAATTGACAAATACAATCGCGTTTCTCTTCTCCCGGTAGAAGCAAGCAAGCTAGCTGAAGCTATCTCAGATACTCATATAAACCTACACAATTAGCAAACGATATATTGGCTTGCTAGTATAGTAGTACAGCTGCAGTACTGTTACTAGTACTGTAGTTGTAGTAGCTGTTCGCTACTGTAGTTTAATATACAAGATAGCCTGACGACGTTCTAATTTCTATCCTACTACCCCCCGTGCTGTATAGAAACGGTAGACTATGTGAAAGGGTAAAGTCAGTCGGCTGGCACTGTAGGTACTAGCAGTGAAGCAATAGACTGTGCTAGCTAACTAGGTTATATATTTTAATAATGGCCAGCGTAGCAAACTATAGCAAATGTGAACGCCAATAATGTATTCATTTTCTTGACCACCAAGTTACCAGTGGTACAGTAACCAATGACATTAGTTGGCTAGCTAGCTGCTAGATGATGGAGGCAGTACACTGTACAGTAACTAGCATTAGCTAACACGATGGATTTCTGTCTTGAAAGCCTCGCCATCGCTAAAACTACATTAGATGATGTAGACAGTTACACAAAGAATATAGATTTGGCTACCTGAAATTAAATTCCAATATACGCCACATACGATGTTTTCATTTTGGAGAAAATACAGTAACAACTTTCACAGCGTCGTTGCAAAATGCCCCGCCCACACCATCCTTTTCTGCTGCTGATAAACTGATAAAGCTTCGTTTCTGTTTAGATAAAGAAGCGAACGGATTTCTTGATCGGGGAAACTTGCATTATCTTATCCTAATGTACAATGCAGACTTAAATTACACATTGAGTGCAACAGCTTGATCAGAAAGCAATTAGCCTAACTCGTAGCTAGTACGTTGTCACTGCTGTCTGTGGGCCTTGTGGACCATCCAACGTGTCTGTAATGGTCATACTGTAGGCTACGTTCATTTATAATTTTGAAGACGACGCAAAGTCATATCTGTCCAGTTTTAACTGACAGAAGCGCAATTCATCTTTCATTACCACTAGATGGCAGTGTAGACTCTTGGGGGAAAAAAGCTTTTTGGAACTGTCTTGAGCCAGCGTCATACAGAAATCCACGTTGAAAGCCTCTTATAAAATTGACAATTTATCGCTGTTTTTAGCATATATGTATAGTCCTTATAACTATGCAGTCGATTCAGCAAGCATTTTAAGAACATATATTTTGCGTTTTGGTTTCTCTACAGTTAATTGTCAGGAAACATGAAGTCACACAGAGGTCACTTGCCGTTATACTGGTGCTGTTGATGGATTAGCATATGTTATACCATGGCTGTCAACAGCTTATGAAATGTCTTACATCCTCAGTAACCCCCCCCAAACCACACACACACAGACACACGCACACAACAACACACAAACACACACACACACGCACACAAACCCCGCCCGCGTCGGTGGCTGTTAGCACTGTCTGAGGGATCACTAGATGTGTCAGGATGTGAAGAGAACATCATCCTCTCGCTCTCCATCCACACTCGCCACACCACCACTTATTCTTCGACCTGGGTGTCCGCTTTACACACACACACACACACACACACACACACACACACACACCCACACACACACACCACCACACACACACACACCCACACACACACACCACACACCCTTGTAAAAAGCATGACAGGAAGCGTCATCTCATAACAAGGGCCAGCCAGATTCGACTTCCTCAGACCACGTGATTCCAGCGGAGAAGGGTGCTGTAGTTGGACTAATTATTACGAATTTAGAAAACCGTAATGAACACAAGTAGTAGATGTGTCCTTTGTCTAGAATGTCAGAACCCGGTCCTGATGAAAGGCAGAGGCATTGGCCTTTGCTGCGTCACACTGTGCCACAGATGTCCGCCCGTATGAGGTATCCAATTAAAAAAGGGAAAGTCTATCATGACCCTAAGGCCACCATGACGAAATATTGAACTTCACTTTGTACTTTCATTTCCAGCCTACGAATTGACTCAGTGGGCGAGGGGCAGACCAGATCTCTGTTAATAATCATGTGGAATAGTAATCTGATTATGTCAAGTTCGCATTCATTGCCATGGCAAAATGTGCTCTACAAGTCTTAGTCAGGCAGTATCTGCTTGACTGCTTGCCTTGTTAGTGTTGCCCCACACCACACATGCTTGTTTTCGTGTGTTGCGCGAGTGTGTGTCGTGCAAGCGCGTGTTGTCTGAGCAAGTGTGTGCGTTGCGGATGTGTAGTGTGGTGGGAGAGTGGGTGGAGTTGTGGTGCTGTGTAACATTTGAACAACGCTTCATCAGAGCGCTTCGCGGCGTGTCATCAAATGGACTATTAACGAGAGATGTTCGAGGCGCGCCCTGCAGCCAGACATTTCAGTCCAGCACTCGCGCTAAACTTAGAGACCAGCAGAGCGGACGAGGAGAAAGGGCTCTGGCAGGCGGATATGACGTAGGTGGTGTTTTGTTTGTGTGGGTGAGTGTTAAAACCGATTCTTTTTTTATGTGGAGAGATTGCGGTTCGTGTGGGATGTGGAAGTCGTAAGAGTGAACTGTTTGTAAGCGGTTAGCTTGGGTACTATGGTGGATTAATGCAGGTGGGGTGGAGGGGGGCGTAGACCACAGCAGATAGTCTAAGGATCAGGACTGTGTCTCTGTCTGAGACTACTTGTCCTCCCACACATCAGGGTGCATCCGTGGATGTACTAGGCTGTAAAAGATCTAAAAATGGCCGACCTGGCTCGACATTCCCTATTGCACATGGACACCCAGAAGCAAACTGTGAAGCACACACACACACACACCACACACACACACACACCACCTCTGATAGACCCAGCGTCCCAGGAGGTTCCTTTTGATAAGACGGTTGATGAACATCCAGACGGGACTGATGTGTTGACCTTTCAACATGACTCCATTAGGCAGCCGGCCGAGGAGCCAGGGCACGCTGTGGTCTCCCTCACCCACCCTGCTGTGGTTGTTTACCCCTGCCTCCCTCCCTGTGGGCCGCTGCCCCCCCGCCCACCCCACACACACACACACACACACCACACACACACACACACACACACACACACACACACACACACACACACACACACACACACCACACACACACACACACACACACAGCATCCAGAGATTGGGACACACAGCAGTATTCCCACCACTGTCGACAGCAGTGATTAACCTTTAGACTGCAGGTCACATCATTCACTCACAGGAGCCATGTCTGGGGGCGCACAACTCCAACTACTGTGGAACTCAGCTAATGGAAAAGGAGTCTTCCTCCTCCTCCTCCCTAACCCTGTTTCTTCCTTCCTCCTCCTCCCTAACCTCCTCCTCCCTAAACTCTTCTTCTTCCTCCTCCTCCCTAACCTCCTCCTCCCTAAACTCTTCTTCTTCTTCTTCCTCCTCCTCCCTAACCTCCTCCTCCCTAAACTCTTCTTCTTCCTCCTCCTCCCTAACCTCCTCCTCCCTAAACTCTTCTTCTTCCTTCTCCTCCCTAACCTCCTCTTCTTCCTCCTCCCACCTAACTCTCCTCCTCCCTTAACCTCTTCTTCTTCCTCCTCCTCCTCCTCCCCTCCTCCTCCCTCCTCCTCCCTCCTCTTCTTCCTCCTCCCCCCCTAATCTCCTCCTCCTCCTCCCTAACCTCTTCTTCTCTTCTCCTCCTCCTCCCTAATCTCTCTCCTCCTCCCTAACCTCCTCTTCTTCCTCCTCCTCCCTAACTCTCCTCCTCCTTAACCTCCTCTTCTTTCCTCCTCCCTTACTTCCTCCTCGGCCCACTTCTCTCTCTCTCTCTTTCACTTTGTGTTTATCTTTCCATGCTTAACTTTCTACATGTTGCCTTTCTCCTCCCCATACAAATGAACCTGTCCCAAGGCAGCTCTTAGAGGGCGGTGTGACATAGGTTGTGCCCGTGACATTGTTCCAGAAGCTCTCCCCACCAGCACAAGCCGAGTGTCCTGAAGGGAGTCCACCGTCGGCCTGTCTTTCACAGCTCACTGGAGCCCAAACTCCTCCAAGGGCAATCGTCTCCTCTCTCTCTCTCTCTCTCTCTCTCTCCCTCTCTCTCCTCTCTCTCCTCTCTCTCTCTCTCGTCCTCTCTCTCTCCTCGTCTCTCTCTCTCTCTCTCTCTCTCCTCTCTCCCCTCTCTCCCTCGCCTCACCCTCTCTCTCTCTCCCTCTCTCTCTCTCTCTCTCTCTCTCTCTGAACGCGCGTCTGTCAAATGTCCACTGACGAGTGAGTAAAGACACGTACTGACTAGTTAATGCCATGTGTTTATTTCATAGTCACAATATCTCGACTTGTACCGTCTACAGATTCAAGTCACACTCCAGGCAAATCAAAATGACATCGATGACCTCGTACGCCTTTCAACCCCCAACTTTTACTGTTTAAAATAAAAAATAAAACGGTAAAATGGCGACAGATGACTCCAGTTTGTCTGGGAGAGATAGCCTGAGAAGAAACAGGAAGCAGTGTCAGGAAACAGGAAGCAGGAAGCAGTGTCTCTTAAGGGCCAGTATGTACACGCCTGCTACAGCCGATTAGCTTTTATTAATAAATTCACAATCTTCATCACAATCATCACTGGAAGATAACAGAGAAGTGGACCTGGAATAAGAGAACGGAATAACTAGGTAGGATACAGGAATAAATACAGCTTTTTATTGGATAATAATATAGGTCATAATATGATATTTATAGCATGTCCTTATATAATATGTAGGCAGATAGCTTTTCGTTCCTGTTTGGTACATGTGCTGATCATGGGGAATTCAGTAACAACGACAGTCATCTGTATTTATTTGAAAGAAACCACGTCCCCTAAATGATAGATACAAAATTCGTTTTGTTTACTTCATATGATGAAGAATGCGAAAACAACTATGAGGCAGAGGGGTTCAATGTATTAGGTTAACGAGTAACTACACACAACGTGGACCTCAAACCACCTAAAGGCATGATATTTGGTACCCTCAGCACAACGTCCTGTCCTGTGTGTCCTCTGATCGAATCGCTGAATTAAAGGTTGGTGCTTCAAAGTGTCGGCTGTGGAAGTCAGTATCTATCATTTAGGAGAACTCTTTGTGTTGTGTATCCTTGCGTGTGTACTCTCAGCCGTCTACACGTCAGTGACTTGTCGTGAGTTTGTCGTCCGACTTGTTTCGTGAGCCTTGTGAGACTCGCGTCAGTGTGAGTTGTATGTTGTGTCGTCAGTGTGTCAGTCCGACAGAGGGTCCTTGAAGTCAGTGTGTTGTGAAGCTGAAGCTCTGTCGATGGCTTTATCGCTCCAGTCTGAGTATCGTACAGTAGTACAGAGCCACGGTATCTCTCTGCCCACTACTTCATACCCAAGTAAAAAGGGCAGGCATTTGCTCTCTCTCTCTCTCTCGTTGGGGGAGGATCACCGCTATACATCGAGTCCCCGCAGTCACTAGCAACAGAAGTAAACCCTAAGAGAACAAAGCAACAGAAGGCAAAACAAGAATGTAAAAACGAAGTAAAAAGAGGCAAAGAAGAAGAAAAAAGCGAGAGAAAGAAACGGAAACAAAAATAACAGAAAGAGAAAGAGAAAAAAAAAAGAAGGAGAAAGAAAAGAAGAAAAAAAAAAAAAAACCACCAACACAACAGTCACAAGAAAAAAACAAAAAGAAAAAAGAAAGCAAAAAGAAAAAAAAAGAACAAAAAAATAAAAAAGAAAGAAACAGAAGCACAAAGAAGGAAAAGAAAAGAAGGAAAAAAATATAGAGAAGAAGGAAAGACAGAAAAGAAGAAGAAAGAAAGAAGAAAAGAAAGAAGTAAGGAAACAACGGAAGGAAAAAAGGAAAGAACAGAAGAGAAAAAGAAGAGAAGGAAAACAGGAAAGAGAAAGAAGGGCAAAACAGAAGAGGAAAGAGGAAAATGACAGGAAAGAAGGAAAGGACTGAAGAAGAAGAAAGAATTCCCCTCCTCTCCCTCCTTCCTATCCTCCTCTCCCTCCCTCCTTCCCCCCTCCTCTCCCTCCTCCCCCCCCCTCCTGACCCTCTTGTCGTTCTCCTCCTCCCTCTCTCTGGTGGGCTCCAGGTCAGGGCTGTTTCTCTGGGGGACTATAGAGGCAGGCGGATGTGCATGGCAGGGGCTGTTGGGCCGGGCAGCCAGGGTGAAGATGGCACTCTCCTTCAGGAAGTCTGACCAGGTCACAGGGCTGGGGGGAAAGAGGAGAGACGAGGGTTTTGATAGGCTGACACACTGCACACTTCCTGTTTCACATACATGCACACACACACACACCTGTTGTCCTCTTTGTCTGAGTTGAACAGTATCTTATCTCTGCTCTTGTCGCTGTGGTAACTGGACGGGCTGCTCTCAGAGATGGGGCCCACGTGACTGATGCTGCACGAGCACAGAAACACACACACACCACACACACACACACACACACACACACACAACACACCACACACACAGACACACATACACACATACACACACACAGATACACACATACACACACACACAAACACACACAACACAACACACACACACACACACACACACACACCACACCACACACACACACACACAAACACACACACCACACACCATCACACACACACATACACACACATACCCACCACACACACCACACACACAAAACAGATACATAGACAGACAATGGGTCACTTTACACTTCAAGTCATACAACGCCAGAGGACAATACCACCCCTCTGATTGATGTCTGCAGCAGACACAAATAGTGCAACAAAAAAACACGGCGACTGAAAATATCTTTATGGATTGTAGATTCTGGGTGGCTAGCTGCCGAGCCACAGCCAAGATATGAATATTTAACCATCTGGATGGGAGGCAGGAGGTCTACCCAGCCAACCCAAAGAAAACAACAACCGTTTTTTTCCTTTGTTTTAAGACTCTCTAATGTTTAATGAACACCGGCTTCAATATTGAAGCAGGAGGGAGTCAGGTGGCTGAGCGGTTAGGGAATCGGGCTAGTAATCTGAAGGTTGCCGGTTTGATTCCCTGGATGAGCCATAAAATGACGTTGTGTCCTTGGGCAAGGCACTTGCCTCGGGGGAATGTCCCTGTACTTACTGTAAGTCGCTCTGGATAAAAGCATCTGCTAAATGACTAAATGTAAATGTAAGGAGCTCTCTCCGCAAGGTGTGAACACCAGCGTGGTGTCTCAGCCAGGCTGACTGTGTTTACTGTGACGAGGCTGAGGACAAGGAGGTGTGGCGTGAGGGCGTGAGGGCGTGAGGGCGTGAGGGCGGCACGTCCACTCAGGCTCCAGTGTCCTCTTGAGGCTGCTGAGTGATGCTCACAGCTCCTCACACGGGGAACAAAACCCCTTCTTTTGATCCTTCTAATGAATGGCCTGGCTGTGGTCTGCGTCTAAATCTAACAAGCGAGGGATCTGGCGAAGGGCCCTCCGCGTCGACGCGACACGGCGTTCGTCAGACTTCCTTTGTGTTTATACACGTTGTCTTACGTCTCGTGTCTGGGGCGCGGGTGAGGCCCTCCGGATAGTTCCGTCTGTCGGGGGCTCGGAGAGCGGGATAGTGTGAGATGTGATCGGGGGCTCGGAGAGCAGGAGGGGGTGTGAGATGTGAGGAGAGAGGAGTGGTGAGGTGACACGGAATGTCTGGGGATTACTCTGAGGGATTGGTGAAGGTGTTGAAGTGAGGTATAGAGGAGACAATCCATGCAGGTCTGGATCACTTACCCACAATTCATAGGGGAACACAATCCAATGAGTCTGTGAGTGAAGGAGAATGGAAGGGTTGGAAATGACTCGTGACAACGTGAGATGGTGACACACACACGCACACACTCACACTCACACTCACACTCACACTCACACTCACACTCAAACGCTCACACTCACACGCACACGCGCACACACTCACTGACTAAATCAGGGACTCAGTCAAAGTCTAATTTCCTGTTTCAGAAAACTGAAATGAAATGCTGTGAGATGAGGACAGGTTCGTAAAATATTCATGAAACCTTTTTGGTGTCTGAACAAAGACAAACCTTGGGCTGGCTTCTATGCTCTTCTCAGAGAACTACTCAAAACAAGGATGTATAAACAAACCTCTAGAGAGGAGGGCAACACCTTATTCTACAGCCGTGGTTCTCATCCCTAGTCCTCAGGGAACCCCTGTCCTGCATGTTTTAGATGTTTCTTGGCTCCAACACACCTGATTTAAATGCATGTTCGATACCAGGCTTCTACAGAGCTAGATAACGACCTATGTTTTTGAATCAGGTGTGTTGGAGCAGGGAAACATCTAAAACATGCAGGATAGAGGTTCCCCGAGGACAGGGTTAAGAAACGCTGCTCTACAGTTTGCCACTGGTCCCATTTTCTTCATATTTTGTCTGTACTGCTCACTAGTGGTGTGCATATTAACCTACAGTACAGTCCACTAGCCATCATGACAAGCAAGAACTTTCATCCTACACTGTAGACAATGCATTAAAATCCTCGTTACTTTTGTGGAAACTGATGACCTCAAACAGTACAAGCATCCAGTCATTTCTTAATTTATACATCTATATTAATCAATTCAATTATGTTAATTTTATTCTTTAATTAAAAAATATTAGATTACTTAAATAGTTTGCTGTAATCAGTCTCCATGAAAGTTTCGAGTAGACCCTTTATTGAGGTTTGCAGTGCATCGCCAGTCCTCTTCTTCGTACCGCTCGATAATGGATATAAACTGGGGAAAGTTCTAGACACAACTCTGTGTCTTATGGTAAATTCTTAGGAGCAGTACTGCATGAAAATGAGATCTCTCTGACAGGTAGGAGGAACATTTAAAAGCACTCTGTCATTATCTTCTGCTATCTCTCCTCTCTCGCTTCGATATCCTCCGAATTTGTGGGGAAATAACGTTTCTTTATCAGAACAGTCCGAATCAGCTTATTTGAATGATTTATATTCGCTAACGGCACATCCGCGTTGCATGCGAAGCAGAATAGGCCGTTCTTTGGACGGAGCGGAGGAATTTAACCGTCGCAATCCTCGACAATCAGCGTTTTCTCTCCGTCAGTCACACACAGAGCCAAGGCCGCAGCAGCACATTAATAACATCCCCGCATCGACCGCGTTGTCTTACGGAATGGCTCGACGAACCCACGACCGTTGATTGAGCTTTATTTTCTCGAGTGAGACAACTGTTAATTGAAGCCTGGAGGGTTTCTGTAGGGTATCGACGGCATCTTTGCCGGGTCTCCAGAAGAGTTACCAGACATTCCAACCTGCAGAGACCCCCCCCCTGAGACGCAATCAAGCAGCGCGATATGCACATATCTCTACCAGAAATTACCTTTGGATTGTATGGCATTTGCGGGTGTCAGGGAGCCACTATTGAAATGCGGGAGACTCCCGGACCTGATGTCTGAGTTATTTACCTCACGTTGCAGGACTGCGAGTCTTTGCTCAGCTTGTGGAACCAGGACTGCTGTGCCCAGCGGGACTCTCCTGCCGTGATGACCAGGTCCTTGTCCAGGTCCAGACCCAGGAACACAGAACGGGCACGGTCACGCTCCTTGGCAGTCAACAGACGCACCAACGAGTTCTGGAGACCGGAGACAGAATTAGTTGCAGGTCGAGTACGGTCGCGCTCCTCTCCAGCTTAATCTACGTATTTTTCGCTGATGTTTTTACGATGTGCTTTGATATGCGGATGTGCCACATTGAAAATGGGCCAAAAGGAGATTCTTAAATAGATTTTGACAGGACTTTCTGTCTGTCCATGTCTTTCAGACCCCCTGGAAACCCCTCCCAAGTTACACGGGTTCTGGTGGGTTTGTGACGGTTCTGGTGGGTTTGTGACGGTTCTGGGGGACTCGTCTGGGTAAGTTACGGTGAGTCACTGTACCTCTGTACGAAACTTCATCAGCACCTCCAGAGACTCGTGATACAGGAAGTCGGCCCACTCCACCTGCCCCTTCTTGTCTGGGTCCAGGGCGGCAAACTGAGCCAGGACCTCCTCCTCCTGCTCATCAGACAGGTCCTTATCGAACAGCTGCTTGGACACAAAGTGCCGGTACTGCAGGAGCTCATCGGACACCAGGCAGGACTCTGAGGGAGCGAGGAGCAGAGCACCCCATCAGGCCAGAGCAATCGACAGCAGAACATCTTAGAGTTAGATTAGGTTGATTAATTTCGCAAAAGCCAACCAATCGCATTGTTTGTTTCCTGACAGCCACACACAGCTGGATGAGAGACTGGACGGAGTGCTCAATCCTTTGACTACTCGTCTTATCTAAGTGTGTATGTTTTATAGTCGTCAGTAATTATAGTAGCGGAGTCTATGGGGACTTACCAGGGATGATCTTGCACTGCTTGAAGGTTTCCATCAGGCTATACATCTCCTCTTCAGTCAACAGCAGGTTCACGTTGTCCTGGAACAGAGACAGGGGAGAACAGGAGAGAGAGACAGAGAAAGGGAGAGTGGGTGTGAGAGAGATAGGGAGAGAGAGGGGGGTAGAGAAGAGGCGGAAAGAGGTCACTCTTCATCGAATAGAGAGAAAATACATTTCATACAGACTCTCTTAAGTGCTTTTTCACATTGTCCCGAGAAAGAAAGAGAGAGAGATGGAGAGAGATGGAGAGGGAGAGAGAGAGAGGAAGCAGGAAGAGGTCACTCCTCATCTCCTAATTAGATTGAGGGACAACAGGTCTCAGAGCCTCCTGTATGTAGGTGAGTGAAGGGGACTCCAGTACAGAGGACCATGGCATGATGTTGGTACTGCTTTCTGTAAGGGAACATGCGTCACCATCAACACATCCATGATTCAAAATATAAGGTGTGTTTGTCCCTGTCCAGACCCCATACTATACCACATGCTCTGGGTATGGATGCAGTCTTTGCCGATGATGTCACTGTCCAGTGTATTCGTATCACAGAATGTCATGCTTTTGTTTTGTTTTAAACGGGAAGGAATTGAGGACTAGGCAAACTCCTGTTAAAACACAGATTGAGATCCATATTTTTAAGATTTCAATCATCAAGTTTTTAAAATATTGAAATCGTCAGCTACCAAGCATACGGGGATGTCCTGCTGCATCCGGTGATTCCGGTAGCTTTGTGGAGTACCGTAAGCAGCAAGCCGGTATGCTTTACCGGCTGTTCCGACCAACCATTCTCAGTGCCGTTGAAGATCACATCGACTGAACTACTTACATGACAAAGCAACAGCAGCAGAGCGCTTCTGGCTGACCCCAGACCAGCTCAGCTAATAGCATTTTTTTGTATCTCAGAGAGAGAGAGGGAAAAAATGGAGCACCAAGCGTTTTCTTTCATATTATGCGCTAGGAAACTGTGATGGATGTATGAGCGAAAGAGTCTAAGCTCAAGGCGCAATGTTATCACAGAGTGTCGAGCCTGCATCCCGATTGTATACATCCTGCACTCAACAGCACATACGTTGTAAGGACAGCTGCTGTCAGTTATAAAAGTAAAAAAAGAAAAAGTATGAGATTTTCAAGGCGGTGTGTGTGTAATCTGTCCAGCGAGAGAGGCGAGCTGGTTGTGAGTGGATTACAAACGCACGATGAGTTCGAGGGAAAACCAGAAGATTATGGACATCAGATGACCCTTCACAGCTCATTGGAAGGTCGGAGGTCAACAGATCTAGGTCAAACTGGAGATGTACAATAGCATGTGTCTGCATGTGTTTAAATGCAAGTCTTTTCGACGTGTGTTTGACCACTGAAATACTGTTGACAACTGCACTTCCGACCGGCTACACTTTCTACATGCCCTGTGTGTATGTCGCTTTTAGCGTCTGCTAAATGAATAAAACATAAATGTTACATTTAGTCATTTAGCAGACGCTCTTATCCAGAGCGACTTACAGTAAGTACAGGGACATTCCCCCAAGGCAAGTACCCAAGGACACAACTTTATTTTTCACGGCCAGGAATTGAACCGGCAACCTTCTGATATATAGCCAGACTCCCTAACCGTTCAGACCCCCATAAATGATACGTGAGCAGGAGACACCGGCTCTACTATAATCACCAGAGACGGCCATCAAGGTGACACATTTGTGGCGCAGTCTTTCCCAGGCTGGCACAAGCACACACAGGGCTCGATACCAGTCAGAAATAATCCCCTGATTGTGAGTGCATTGATCAGCCACCGCGAGGAGACTAAGTCCTGGCCGTGGACCATGCCCACTCGATATCCACCCCGGTCCATTTCCTCTCCCGGTCACAAAACAACTCAACGACTCTGTCAGAGAAGGAACAAGATAAGCCGCCAGACTATTTGTCGAGCTAGTTTCTTAAAACTACTGTGTGTATGTTATACACTGTATGTTGTACCATCTCACAGTCTATGCTAATGTCTTGTTCCTCTCACACCACAAGATATGTACTGTGATATCTCAAAACACAAAACGCCTACGGTAAAGTATAATGATTCGATTGTCTCCGTGTCACTTCCTAACCTGCAGTGGAAACAACAGCACACACAACAGTACAGATCGTGATCACACTGTCATCTCCTGACTAAAGCACAGCATGCTGTGTGAACATATGCGTGTGTGTATACTGGTTTATTTGTCCCCGGCGTGTGTGTAATGGTCTTCGGAGTGTGTGTGTGTGTCTGGTATGTGTGGGTATGGGTATGGGTGTGTGTGTTGTCTGGTATGTGTGTGTGTGTGTCTGGTGCGTGTGTGTGTGTGTGTCTGGTATGTAAGTAAGTAAGTCAAGTTTATTTGTCTAGCACCTCTCACAGATAAAATCACAAAGTGCTTCACAACAAATGGAATATAACACTACAAATAAAGTGTGTCTGTCTGTGTGTGTCTGGTGTGTGTGTGTCTGGGTATAGGTGTGTGTGTCTGGTATGTGTGTGTGTGTGTGTGTGTGTGTGTGTAAACTCACACAGTAGTAGCAGCTCCAGCCGATGGCTGTGTGAGCCGTCTCCCTCATCTCCTGCAGGGCTTCTGGCTTCAGGACGCCCATCTCCCGCAGACAGCCGTCGTGGAACACCCGCGTGCACGTCCTGCAGGGGAACAGCACGTCCGCCGTCCACACCTCACACACCTCGCACATCTCGTCGTTCACGGGCTTGGCGAGCCAGCCGGGATGCCCCAGGGAGGAGGAGGAGACAGGGAAGTCATTGTCATCGTGTGAATTTGTGATACCAGATCAACTTGGAACGTTGAGCTTCTGGAACACCGCTGCTTCGGGTTCTAGGAATCTAAAATGTAAACATCTCAGAGTTCTGATTTCAGGTCAGCCACTCCAGACACCATCAGCAGGCTGAGCATGTTTCTCCTGTCGATACGACCGTGAACACTGAAACCCGGAGTCTGAACGCCACACTGTCACTGCCAACTCTCTCCCCCTCTCTCTCTCTCTCTCTCCTCTCCTCTCTCTCTCTACTCTCTCCTCACTCCTCTCTCTCTCTCGTCTCTCTCTCCTCCTCCTCCTCTCTCGCTCTCTCTGTATCCATCTGTTATGGAGCTCTGCCTTCTGTGACACAGCCAAGGTCGTCCTGAGAAACCTTAGAAACCCACGACGAGAGAGGAGACCAAATCCCGCCACGAGGAGACAACAGCCAGGAGAGAGAGAGAGGCAGTCGGCCAGGAGAGAGAGAGAGAGAGAGAGGAGAGAGAGAGAGAGAGAGAGAGAGAGAGGCAGTCGCCAGAGAGAGAGAGAGAGAGAGAGAGAGAGAGAGAGAGAGAGAGAGGGAGAGAGGCAGACAGCCAGAGAGAGAGAGGCAGACAGCCAGAGAGAGAGAGAGAGAGAGAGAGAGAGAGAGGAGAGAGAGAGAGATGAGAGGAGAGAGGCAGACAGCCAGGAGAGAGAGAGGCAGACACAGCCAGAGAGAGAGAGAGAGAGAGAGAGAGAGAGAGAGAGAGAGAGGCAGACGGGCCAGGAGATGAGAGAGAGAGAGAGAGAGAGAGAGAGAGAGAGAGAGAGAGAGAGTAGAGAGAGAGGGAGAGAGGCAGACGCCAGGAGTAGAGAGAGAGGCAGACAGCCAGGAGAGAGAGAGAGAGAGAGAGAGAGAGGAGAGAGAGAGGCAGACAGCCAGGAGAGAGAGAGAGAGAGAGAGGCAGACAGCCATGAGAGAGAGAGGCAGCACACCCTCTCCTGTCCTGAAACAGAACACGCATGCCCTTTACAGGCTTGTTTCATCACGTCAAGATGTAACAGTCGAACCAACGGTTTCTTTTTGGAAAGACTACGTGTGAGTCATCCGCTCTTTGAGTTGATGATTACAGTGATTTAGTTAAGGGGCTGACATTGTTCATGGATTCTACCCTGGGTATTGAGTGAGCTGCGATTGCCTGCCGATGAGTATTTATATTTGACACAGGCTTGACATTTTTGGCAACTCCCTGATGACCAAAAAGTATTCACAAAAGTTAAATCTATTGTGAAAATGACTCAATTATCTCATTCAAAGATGCTACAGTATCAAAAAATAGTTACTTACAGGAACTCTGTGTGAGACCATTTTTTATTCATACATCATTTTGTAAATGATGTGCTAAAACAATACGTTTGTGTTGAGGCACGCAGGCTATAACACCATAGGATGTCTCACAGACTGACTCAGCATTTCTACTGCATTAGTAGTACCAGGAAGTAGCTTTACATTTTGACAGTTGGTATTGGTATCGCATTAATCCATACGCCAAACAACAGCTCAATCATGAATCAACTTTCCCCGCAGTCATCGGCACTAGCAGTGCACCAGCATGCGTTGCTATGACTCAGCTACTATTTCATAACACCAACTGTCAAAACGTTACTATTTAGCCCTTGCATTAGTACCGAAGAGCCAGCCTCTCTCCTCTCTTTTGACGACGGTGTGATTTAGAAGCAAGGCCCGCCTCTCAGAGAGTCAGGAGGTTTTCCTCCAATCAGCTAACAGCCCGGGAGGTTTTCCTCCAATCAGCTGACAGCTCCTGGCTCCAGGGGATGAGTCTGTGATCTCATGATCCCCGCCCCCCCCCAGGCTCCCATCGCCACGGCGACCCCAATTAGTCAGCGCCGACCTGGACGGCGGGACGTGCCCCCCCCTCCTCTGAGCCTGAGTGGGACACCCACACAGAGCCATCGCTGTGAGGAGCTGCCGTGTTACACACACACACCACACACACACACCACACACACACCCACACAGAGCCCTCGCTGTGACCACACACCACATACACACACCACACACTCACCACACACACACACTCACCACACACACACACTCACCACACACACACCACACACACACACCACACACACACCCACACAGAGCCATCGCTGTGAGGAGCTGCCGTATAACACACTCACCACAAACACACACTCACCACACACACACACCACAAACACTCACCACACACACACACACACTCACCACACACCACACCCACACAGAGCCCTCGCTGTGAGGAGCTGCGGTACTACATACACTCTACACACACACACACCTCACCACTCACCACACACACACACTCACCACACACACACACACACACACACACACACTCACCACACACGCACCACAAACACACGCCACACACACGCACCACACACACATGCACCACAGAAGAAGAGCAGCAGAACAGCTACTGAACCACACACAAACACCACACACACACTCACCACACACACACAACACACACACACTCGCCACACACACACACACACGCACCACAGAAGGTAGAGCTGACCTATCACACCCAGACACCACAGCAGAACAGCTACTGAACCACACACAAACACCAAAGCTTGCCTGCAAAAGTAAAATTAATTAAAAATGACTTTTTATCATTAATTAAAGCAAACACCAGCGTCATGTCACCTTGAGCAAGTAGTGCAACTCATCCTCTCTACAGCTGCAGCTAACGTCTCAACAGCCAACATAAAGCAACCTTCAGGAAAGGGAGACAAACCATCCTGTCCCAATGTCAAGCTTCTAATAGACACATTTACATGTAGCAGACGCTCTTATCCAGAGCGATTTACAGTAAGTACAGGGACATTCTCCCTGAGGCAAGTGCTTTGCCCAAGGACACAACCTCATTTTGCACAGACGGGTATCGAACCAGCAACCTTCTGATTACTAGCCCAAATCCCTCACCGCTCAGCCACCTGACTCCCTCCACAACATCTCGTAAAGGTCAAATCCCTGATAAAGGTCTGTCAGGATCGTCCAAAAAAACTGTGGTTAGGACGATCCCTGGTACAGGTAAACATGATCCAGGCCGGGCTCACCTGCTCCACCTGGCCCAGGTAAACATGATCCAGGCTGGTACAGGTAAACATGATCCAGGCTGGTACAGGTAAACATGATCCAGGCTGGTACAGGTAAACAGGTACAGGCTGGTACAGGTAAACATGATCCAGGCTGGTACAGGTAAACATGATCCAGGCTGGTACAGGTAAACATGATCCAGGCTGGTACAGGTAAACATGATCCAGGCTGGTACAGGTAAACATGATCCAGGCTGTGCTCACCTGCTCCACCTGGCCCAGGTCCACCTCCACCGGCTCCCCGTCGTTTGCGTCTCTCTTGGGACGAACGAACGCCGGCGGAGTCAGCTGGTGCCGGCTCTTGTCCAGATCCTCAGGCTCCACCCCTTTGCCGTCCCTCAGCCTTGACCACGCCTCCTGGTTGACCTTGCACTCGTCCCTGGCGGGCGTGGAGGTCGACGGCCCCGCCTTGCCGTCCGTCTCTCTCTGCTCCACTTCCTGTTTTCTCCTGGTCGGCGGGGGGAGCCTCGTCCCCGGAGGCCTCGGCGTGGTCGGCCGGGGCGGGGCGGGTCCTTCAGCCCCTCTTTGAAGGCGGAGACGACCACGCTGCATTTCTGCACCTGCTGCTTCTTGGACATCAGCACTCCCATTGGCTGTGGAGAGAAGAGGGGGAAGGGGGAGGGGGGAGGGGAGGGGGTGGCGGAGAAGTTCTGATGCTGTTTCGCGAGAATCAACGTCTTGGGGATTGCAGCGGAGGAAAATGAAGGCTTCATCGGTAATCAGTGTGTGTGTATCTTCATGTGTGTGTGTGTGTGTGTATCTCCATGTGTGTGCGAGCATATGCGTGTGTTGTTGTGGTATCGCTAACGACTCCATTCTCAGATCCCCTGATTGATCTATTCGTGCTATAAGCAGAGCCGATCCTGGACAGCTGCCTTTACCCCTCATTAATCACGACTGATCGCCGCATGAAGCAACTTTAATGAACGCAACCTTTATGGAAGACACCCTGGACAAATCAACAAGAGGAAAGAAGCTGGAAAAAACTACGAAACAAACCTTCAACACCTTTAACAACAGCCCTGGGGAAGAGGGAAAAAACGGTCTACTCTGATACCTCCCTCATTGAAAACGCTGCTGTTTGTGTGAATTCGACTTGATTACACAGAGCTTAGAAGACTAGTGTCATGCCCGGAAACGCAATCTCATTCAGACACGCTCGTGTGAAATCCCATTCCGTCCACAGTGGTACAACAGGGGTTCTGCTTTACTTTCAGGCTGCACCAATGCTTGCTTTGGGTTGATGCCCAGGTGAGTATTTACAGGACACCTGACTACACGGTTTTTCCTCTGGTTGAATCAACAGAACAGTTCAGTTCGTGTGTGCTGGAGGAGGAGGACAGCGGGGGGAGAAGCCTGTCAGCGGCTTCTGGGGGGGAAGAGGAGATTAATGTGATGCTGTCATTCACATTTAGTCCTTTAGCAGATGCCCTTATCCACAGGGACTTACAGTAAGTACAGGAACATTCCCTGTACATTGAGACGTGTTCCTGTGTGAAGACTCAAAGGAACACACAGCACCCAATCAAACAGGCCGCTGGTGGAAATGTAAACATGTGACACGATGTTCATTTAAAGTGTGGGATTTTTTCAAGGCTGTGCATATGTTGGTGAACACGTACGTTCCTTAATGTACAGCTTTGTACTGCACAGGTCTCATGGCTAGAGGGACTGAGGCAAGGAGGGTGAAGTAGCTTGCCCAAGGACAAAACGTCATTAGCACGGCGGAGAATCAAACCGGCAATCTGAGTCCCTGTTCCTCCTGCTCGTGGGCAGTACATTTACATTTAGTCATTTAGCAGACGCTCTTATCCAGAGTGACTTACAGTAAGTACAGGGACATTCCCCCGAGGCATGTAGGGTGAAGTGCATTGCCCAAGGACACAACGTCATTTTGCACAGCCGGGAATCGAACCAGCAACCTTCTGATTACTAGCCCGATTCCCTAACCGCTCAGCCACCTGTCCCAGTAGGACAGAGAGAAACAGGAAACAGGAAACAGGAAACGGTAACTCATGTCAAAGTTTTGAGGGCATTTCAAGGGAGCTTAGCGAGTAGAACTTAAGACGTTTCTAAGTCCTCAGAGATGAAACAAAAAACAGTGGGCGCCGTGTGTTTTTAATGCAAGATCACAGGTCAGGAGATAGTGAGCACAGCCAATAACTACGCTGAGAGCTCCCTGCGAACAGAGATAAGCAGTAGGCAGGACCGGCCAGCTCACGTCAACATCACCGTTTCCCATGATGCCTAGCGGTACGGGGGAGGGGGGGGGTGTTAGCCCAGAGGGAACCCAGATGCAGGATGAGACGACATCTCTGGGAGTGGAACACTGACTTCCTAACTGGCTAGCCCCCCGCCCCCTGCCCCCCCGCCCCCCTGCCCCCCGCCCCCCTCTCACCGCCCCCCTAGCCCCTCTCCCCGCCCCCCCTCTCCCCGCCCCCCTCTCCCTGCCCCACGCCCCCCCCCACCCCCCCTCTCCCTGCCCCCCGCCCCCCTCTCCCCCCTCACCCCGCCCCCCTCTTCTGCGGGAACCAAAGCTAGATTGGCAACTGCCCCGAGACTGACTCTAGCTTCCCTCAGTGCTTTGAGGTTAACTCATGAATTTTGAATGAGTTCCTTATTTATTTTTCTTCTTCTCTGGGAGAGAGAGTAGGATCAGCGGCACAAATGGGTCAGCTCTTTGATACCCTCGACGCATCAAACGCCAAGGAGGAACGTGATCCTTGGTTGTCAAGTAGGACTTCAAACCCCTCGGAGGAACTAATGCTAAACGCATAACAACATGACCTGCAGTACAATTTCACAGGATTAAACACCTGCATCTATAAACGAGGGAAACGTTGTACATCCACGGCAAAATACTGAAGTGGAGCGCAGTGCCAGGGGAGTTGTACTCACTGTAAGGGCTGAGAGAGAGAGAGAGAGAGGGAGAGAGAGAGAGAGAGAGAGAGAGAGGGTAGAGAGACAGAGAGAGAGAGGGAGAGAGAGTGAGTGAGAGACAGAGAGAGAGAGATAGCGAGAGTAGATAGAGAGCGGAGATGAGAGCTATGAGAGAGAGGTGTTTATCAGGTCTGGTAGTACTTCCAGCTGAGGCTGAGAGTAAGGTACCCTGTCATTATCTCAGGAGTCTGTGTCTGTGACTGTGAATACATCAAATCACCTGACAGATATCATCCACTCCCTAAATCGATGTGAGACTTTCTCGAAACGCGGCCAAGATCTTTTCTTTGCGATTATTATCAAAATTCTGCTTAGCATTCAGCTGGGGACCAGGCATGACGTGGAGCTCCTTCTGCCCAGCCTGGGTGCTCATGACCGGGGAGCAGCTGTGTCTCCTCTGCCGCCCCCATGGAGCTTCTCTCCCTCTCAGACCCCCCTCTGAATGATTTAAGTGCCCCTGGATAAAAAAAGAACCGGATGATGGGAAGAAAAACATGGCCTCCTCCTCAGGGCAGGACCCGACATATGTGACCAAGACGCCGGTTCTAACGCACTGCGACAGCGAACCATCTCACAGAGACTCTGGAGAGGTCTTCTTCTTCTTGTCAAACGCGTAATCTACACTCTGGAAGACTCAGGATGCATGTCGCTTTAATCTCAGCTGATTTACCGATGCTGGTAGAGATTAGATTTCGCTTTGGTTTCTTTGTGGTGTCGTGTGGGAGCAGTGAACGGTGATCTGCAAGGCTGAAGAGCTCTCGAAGAACCGTCCTTTGGTGCTAATGACCGTGGGCCACATGATCACTCATGCTCTTTTGAATGCTAAGTTTTTCTGCATTTCAAAGGTGTGGTTATTTAAAGTATTTCCATATTCCTTGTTGTCGCTTTCATGTGTATGTAAATATTGATGTTGCAACAGTTCGTCAGCCACAGACTTGATTAAATTTAACGTTCCATAAAGAAGAGAATATGAAGGGGCACACAACAGGATCTAGATTTAATAAAATGTTAATGTTTTTAGGAGATGGGAACAGTAATGCTCTTTAGACTGGTGTCACTCTTCATTATCTCTCTCACTTGCTCTCTCACCCCCATCTTTTTCATTCATTGTCTCTCTCTCTCATCTCTCTATCTCTCTCTCTCTCTCTCTCTCTCTCTCAATGACATGCTTGTAAAAAGGGCTATACAAATACATTTTGATGATTTGATTGATCTCTCTCTGTCTCTCTCTGTCTCTCTCTGTCTCTCTTCTCTCTCTGTTCTATCTCTCTCAACTCTCTCTGTCTCTCTCTCTCTCTGTGTCTCTCTCTCTCTCTGTCTCTCTCTCTTGTCTCTCTCTTGTTCTCTCTCTCCCACTCTTTTTCATTCATTCTCTCTGTCTCTCTCTCTGTCTTTCTCTCTCTCTGTGTAATCCTGTTGTTGACTGTCCACTCCCCAGTGGTCAAATATGATATTCTACCCAGATCATGTTTGGTAGCTCCCTGCGGAGTGGAAGAAACATAAACATGACCAAGTGGAACAGCCGGCGCCACTAAACCCCTAACCCGAACTCTCAATGTCTTTAGTTCACTTCCTGTACAGTTACCATAGAAATCACATCAATCACTTTCAAACACTGATGTGTTGTGGAAAGTGTGTTTATATCGTTTTGCCACAGCATGAATGTGTGACAAACAGGAAATGAATCTTGAGCTTAGGAGTCTGATTGGTCGGTTGGTTACAGGCTGTGTCAGTGGATACGGACACCTTGGGACGCCTATTAGTATTCAGGAAGAAACTCGTCCTCTGTCTCTCTCTCTCTCTTCCTCTGTCTATCGTCTCTCTCTTCTCTCTCTCTCTCTGTCTCTCTCTCCTCTCTCTCTCTCTCTCTCCTGTCCCTCTCTCTCTCTCTCTCTCTCTCTCTCTCTCTCTCTCTCTCTGTCTCTCTATCTCTCTCTCTCGTCCTCTGCACAGGTGTCACAGTGTGAAAGGCATCAGGGGCAAAGCCGGCCCAGACGACAGCCGGCTTTATCTTTCCAGACGAAACAGTCGAGACACTTTAGAGAAAACCGTCAGACAGTAAAAGCCACCAGACGATGTCAAGCAGTTTTCATATGTTTTCATACAGGCCAAAGAAACACATACTGGACGGACTTTTCCCAAAGGCCAAAATTCTAAGATGCCTTTCTACGGACACGGTGCTGGATCCTGATTGGCTGGCTGGCTCTCAGTGTGCCGTGCGTTTTGGAGGGGACTGTGTTGACATGTTTTTCTCTCCGGACCCTTCTCTGATGGCGGTATGTGCTGATTAGAAGTCTTCCCTTCAACCCTTGTTTTGAGGGGGACCATCTATGAATGGAGGAACTCACAAAGCTCTTCTGTTCAGGATCCCATCCACAGACCAGCAGAGCACAGACCAGCAGAGCAAGGACCTGGAACTAATCACACTAACGAGTTCAGCTTGTCCCATCCTTAGTTAGTGAGAAGAATACCACACGCACACGCACAAACGCACACACCAAAACCTACAAAGTAACTGCTGGATTTTCCTCACCGCGAAACATCGTAATATGCTATCGCAAGCGAGCCACTGTGGTCTTCAGTGTGTAAGAGAAAAACAAAGCTAAAGAGAAGAGAGGAGAGAGAGAAAGAGAAAGAGAAAGAAAGAGAAAGAGAAAGAGAAGAGACAGAGAAAGAGAAAGGAGAGAAAGAGAAAGAGCAGAAAGAGAAAGAGAAAGAGAAAGAGAAAGAGAAAGAGAAAGAGAAAGAGAAAGAGAAAGAGAAAGAGAAAGGAAAGGAAAGAGAAAGAGAAAGAGAACGAAAAGAAAAAGAAAAGAAAAAGAAAAAGAAAGAAAAAGACAAAGACAAAAGAAAAAGAACACGAGAAAAAGACAAAGAGATAAGAGAAAGAAAGACAACGAGCTAGCAAGAGAAAGAGACAGATGACCTCTCACTCTCCCTCACCACTCCCTCTCCCCTCCCTCACCCATCACCCTCTCCCTCTCCCCCACCCCCCTCTCTCTCTCTCTCTCCCCCCTGGCAGTTCTCCTTTCCATTGTTAAACCAACACCTTTCTCCTCGGGTCCCCAGGGGGGCACGGGGAAGCAGCAGAGCACGGGGAGTTGATATTCCGCTGGCGAGCCGTCTGACGGGCAACGGGGGGCGCCAGGATGTGGTGGAATTTAAATCTAAATGCATCTTTGGAGTGGAGCCCCCCAGTTGGCATTCAGAGGGTAGACAGAGAGAGTGTACCATGCCAATGCCCCAGGAGAGGGGCAGACAATGGGCTCAGTGAGAGCCAGCAGCAAGGGGAAACCAGAGGCTGCTGGGGACTGTCACAGGCTGTGGAGCAGGACTTGATCTAGAGCTACTTGACACACACACACAGGGCCAGGAACTTGGGAGCTGGCTACTACCCCCAAAATAGCTTCTAGATACGGGGGCTTCTGTCCTTGGGAAAGGGGGTGTTGGATGTGGGAAGTATACGTGGTAGAGCGGGCCTGTGACGTATCTGCTGTGCTGTGGAGCAGACGATGATTCAGATGTGGCCGTGTGTAATCACCTGAAGCCATCAAGCTAATTGCCCTGCCAGGGGTGTCTTACTCTCTAAATAGTCTGGTAAACTCCAGGTGGGTGATTAATGAAAGTCTCTAGTCTTACAATATCAACATTTGTCCACGTTTGCCGTTTGTCCACGTTTGCCGCTATCTAACAGTGAGTGTGTCATCATCGAACTATACTCGGCCTACAGTGAAAATGAGGGGCACTTCATTCAAAATGTTCGTACATCGTGTCGATGCAATCAAGTTATTGACGTAGCCTAACCTGTGATGTATTTAGCTTCCTCGTGGCCATGTCAGATATTCGACGTGTTTTAACGCAGGAATGATGTTGCCTAGCTACGTTACGAATGTAGGTTGTAAAACCCCGACGAATGATGATGTACGGCGCGCGTCCACACCCGTCTCGGAGACTGACCTAAATGCAACTGCGTCCCACAACCCGCGAATCCATTTCTCACTATGGGCAGTAGTGGCACAATTCAAAGCAACTTTATTAAGACACAACACATCACCTCGCTACTTCTTTCAGCAAATAGATAGATGGATAACAAGGTTATCTAGGCTAAAACAGCAAGAGACCGTTCTTATTGTTGGCGTGCCAATCAACATTATGTGAAACGCTATATTAACACGGGACAGTGTCGCGCTTGTGCATGTCATAGGTAATGGAATAACGGACAATCAATCGCCTTACCTCTGTTATCTGAAAACACTCCGTCCGAGACTTGGAACTTCCTTGTGGCTCAGGGACGACTGCCCAGCATCGCAAGGATTCGCCTGAATGAAGTGGACTATTTGCGCCTTTCACTGGTGAGTTCCTACCCCAAAAACAGTATAATCCGCTAGACAAAGAACACAGTTCTAAACCGTCAATACCGAAATCTTTTGTCAGATCAGAGTAACAGCGAAGATCAAGTCCTTCAAGGAGACTGGACAGCGCCAGTGCTGAAATCTTCTCGCCAATCGCTCGTATTACACCGAGAGCGAACGCGTTGACTAGCTCGGTCACAGGGAGCGCCCTGAGAGACTGTGCCCCCCTCTTCACGATGACAGCTACAACGAAGTTGCAACCTTGGTAACGGTTTCTACTGTTGGACTAAGAGACCACGAGCCTTTACAGTCAGTCGTGAGCTTTGACGAGTCTGACAAGTTGAGGACAATGCAGCCCTTGATTGGCCAGGATGCATCTCTCAAAAATGACGTTGATAGCGGCATAGCCAAATAACCAATAACCTTGCAGAATAAGTTAGAACGTCAATAGAGAGGTATTCTGTGGGCTCCTGGACACTATCTCAGCCTCACAACTGAAGTAACATAACACCCAATTGCACCAATATACATATTTCATAAAATCCCTCCAAGAAATCTAATATTTCTTTAAAATAACATCACACAATCCACAAACGTGTTGCATACTGAGGGAGCATATCATGCATTCTGACACGACTACATAGTTTAGGCTACAGTCTAGAAATCCCCCTTGGTTGACTGCTGTGTATGGGTTCATAATAACCACACTGTATTTGCTCGTATTCAAGTGTGTAGGAAAGTGCACCAAAGCATTCTGGGAGTAAACAGAGGCCTCTGCATTATTCATGTTGTGGAGGTAAATGCGTTGTGTTCTGACCCAACAGTTCTCTGGGAGCACAGTGTCACCACACAGCAGGGGAAGCAGGGAAGGGAGGATTGGTATTGCTCTGTGTGTCACACTGGAAACACGACCCCCGCCGACCTCCATTCATTCATCCGCGAGTCGCCACGGTGACAAGTAGGCCAACCTCCGGGAGAATCTCATTCATAAGATATGAGGATTTCTGTTGTTGTTGTTGTTATTATTAGATGTTGTGACGTACGAGGACGTGATGGAAGTGGACACTGCTGCTCTCGAGACGGGACTGAATGAAGAGACGTTTGGAATTCGCTTGCTGAGTCACTGCCGATCTCGTCGTCACTTCCCATTCTGAGGTCAGGGAAGAAACGAACCGCGCTTCTCCTCGCAAGAGCGAAAGAACGACGGCAATTCGGAGTTCATTACCGCGGCTGAGTCTGGGCAGGAGCGGAGCCCTAATTAAGACAAACGTCCCGGAGAAAGCCAAACTCAGGCACTCTGACCCAGAGCATGCTGGGAAACCAAACACTAGCAGCTATATTCTCCTCTGCGTTGAAGGCCTGGGATGGGCACCACCGAACACAGGCAGTCTTGATTAGCAGTCCATCCACAATGCAATCGAATTGCCGTTAGCATCTATTTGGCAGGAGTTGTGGCAAAGCTTTGGCTGCTCTCTACAGTAACATGATGAAGCCTGCTAACTAGCTGCCAGCGTCCGAGTTCCTGGACACCAATCAGTCTCTTGTCTCCCCTGGTTTGTCTTCATCTGAGAAGACTCCCCCCTCTTCTCATGGCCCGTCCACCTTTGATAAGAAGATGACATTTACACAGGGATTTCATCACGCAGACAGGATTAACTCATTTGATTAGCACTATCAATTCGATTGAATCTTGACAGTCAGTTGGTCTTGGTGGGTTATCCAACCACACATCCCTCAAAACAAAACACATCAATCTAAAACATAGTTTCTGTCATGTATGGGAATAAAAGTTTGATATGCTGTGGTGGGTTGAGATGTTCACCAGGGGCACAATGGAGGAAAAGGTTGGGTGCACCCCCGGGATTTAAAAACACAAAACCAAAAGAACACAATGTCCTTTAAGAGAAACCAGGCAGCCTTCCATTCCTCAAGCCCCTTGTACTAAACCATCATTTTGATCCGATCAAGTTTCCTCTGACGGTGAACAGACCACGCTATACTGCAGATGCACAGTACTGATACAGCTCTCCTGGCTCCAGGGAGACAGTCACTCGGGGATCTCATGTTTATGAAAGACAGTTTTAATTTCTTTGGCTCGTCGTTTTACAAAGCGCTGTCTTGCATAGCTCGGTGAAATCGACACAGTTCGCATTACTGATCGCTTCAGAGACACACAGTCCACAAATACAGTCTATGAGGCTTTGCTCCAGGGCGATATTAGAAAGCTTTTACTTATTTGTTTACAGTGCAGCTCCCCTTGTGTTAAATGGCTGCATGTTTGACGTGCGAATGACATATTCTCATCCACGCAGCTGAACTGAATGGCAGTGAGGGTGAGGGTGAGAGTGAGGGTGAGGGTGAGAGACAGACTAGTTTAATTTGACTTTCCAGCGTGATCTCATTAACTGGAATATGATCCAACTATGCAACCCGATGCCTCATGGTAGAAAGTGTTTTGTAAAGACTTTAAGTGGTGAAAGAGTGGCTCTCTGTGCTGATGCTCGAGTTGGATCTTCAGTTCAGAACTCAATTCATCATTCATGATTTGTTGGATCATTTTGATAGGACTGCACATCTATATATGAAAGAGATCATCTTTCTTAATCTTAGAAACATTTATTCTTCACAGAATCCCTAAACCTATCTCGAAACGGTGGAGGTAGGTTGCAGTAATCGGTTGATGCCAAGACTGTTGCCTAGCAACAAAGTGCCTCCCCCCCCGGCTGATTTCAGACGTGCTCCAAATTATGAAATATTGTTCTTTCAAAAGTTTAGAATATGGCTGCAGATTTTAGGCCTGACCCAATTTGATACAGGTCTCATCTGTAACCTGATTGGCACAGAACAATCTCACTTTCCCACTTGTTATCTCAGAGACAGCCTGGGTCCTTAAGTGCTGAAATTCTAACAGCGATAGGTGGTGGACTCAAACGCACGACTCAGAGTATTCACGAAAAAAGGTTTTTACTGGACAAACAGGCAAGGCAAAGACTGACGTGAGATACAAAGACAAACTAGCAATGAGACATTGAAACACAAGGGCTAAACACACTGGGGCTAGATTGAAAACAGGTGCTGTCAATCAGGGCTGGGGAGGTCAATCACAGGCAGGGTAGGAGACACTGAAACAAGGAGAGGTGAGCACACACACAGAAACAAGACATAACCTAGGGAGTTGGGTGGGATGTGACAGAAATGTACGACAATTATGTGTTCATATCCACATTGACATATATATTCTATATTACTTTATAATAGTTCAACAATAGAAAGGCACTTCACTGGCTTCAAACCTTATTCTTACAAGTGAGATATTATATATATCCTTGGGACTAAACCCATTAATAATCATAATGAAGAGTATAAATCATTTCTTTAGTTTCTTATCGTTACGTTCGGTTCCCAGGTTGTAGAACCAGTCCAATCTCACCCAGCCCAGCAAGACAACATCCATCCCCGCCCCTGAAACAGGACTGTGCAGCAGCTACCATAAAGCCATTACCAACCACAATCATCCATTAGACTCAGAGAGAGGTGAGGCAAGCAGAATCGCTGACAGCTCGAGCAGTGAATTAAATGAAACGTATCGCACATTTCTGCCTATTTATGGCTCAGTCAGAGTAAAGGGGACAACCTATTACTTCTCTAAACCCCCAAAAAGAGATTTTCTCAATGTGTCTCCCTGGTAATAAAAAAAACAAACACAAACACAGAGACACACACCTCGATATATGTTCTGCATCTTTCTCCACACTGATGTTTAACTAGTTGGGAGACAGGAACTAAAGATTCCTAGCAGCTGATTAACTTTAGTATTTCACAGGCCTAGATGTGTGGGAGGTGACGCGGCATTGTAAGTGAACAGAGCACGATCATTGCACAAGAGCCCCAGTGGCGCAATCGGTTAGCGCGCGGTACTTATATGACAGTAATCTGCAGAGCGATGCCGAGGTTGTGAGTTCGAGCCTCACCTGGAGCAATTACTATTTGATGAATCTTTCATTTGTTAATCTTAAATAGCACACATGTTAACTTCTCCAGTGACGCAATCGGCTAGCACGCGATACTTATAAATCATTAATCTGTAGGCTAGGGCGAAGTCGAGGTTGAGAATTCGATCCTCCAATTTGATGAGCGGATACGCGTCAGTCATTCTCTCTACACATCTAACACGACGGCATGGGTCAGATGTTTTGTCAATTTCAGTTATTTTTGTATTTTAATTGTATTCCATGTGGTGCCACGTCAATTCAGTCACCCAGCCTACTTCTTTTTCGAATTTGCCACTGTCCATCACACTTGACCATGACCAAGAGAGCTGCGTTTGTAATTCAGAACTTGAACCATCCAATTGCCCCACTTATGGTTTGAATAGATTGTGTACTGTTCGTGCGGGCTACCGTCGATTCTCATCATACACACAAACAAGAAGCAGCTGGGTTTTAGCTGCACCTCCAGTAGATCGCGACAGGAAGCAGAAAGAGAGGGAAGAATTAAAATTAAATCATCCCTGGCACAATGGGACAAGTAGCATCAGCAGAAATGCAATTAGCAGCTTGAAATGATTGGTCACAGAATATCAAACAGTGTAATGGGGGATGATTTGACTTCATGCACCTCATCGGCAGTTAGCGCTGATAGAGCCTTGTCGACGTAGCTGACTACGACCCATAGCAACAGCACTTTGAAGCTTCCGTATTGATTTGACTGCATGATGGATGAGCAGGTGATGGATCACGGAGCACCTTTCATCACCAAAGTGAAACTCTGACTTGTTTTTCATGGAGACCTGTGTTGTCCTGCCAAACCCATATTTGATGTATCTTTTCCTACCTTTGCATTTAACGTCAGTGACTTCACAGTAGGGTCACAGTTTACTCAAGTGCTATAGGCCTGCATGCATAGCAACAGTAAAATAATTCCCTAAATAGCCTATGCTTTTGATTAAGGCACACATTGAATGAAAAAAGTGGTAAAATCAAAATTGTATTACGCTAGTGTGTCAGAAACACATTAAAAGGGCTTTTGAAGATGCCGTTAAGACGCCAGTACGAGAATAGAAACAGGTCCAGTGTAAGGTTTTGGACAAAAATAGTTGCGTTTTTAAAGACTATTTTTACACCAAAGAACAGTGTAACTGACGTGTCTAAGAGATGTAGCCTACAACCTCCCAATCCCGCAGTCTCTAATAACAAACAATAAAGAACACGGAGAGTTAAATAGAAAATGTTTCCTAATTTTACAGCGAAGCTGATGTTAAAATCTGCTGGCGCTAATTGATAAGACATGGAGTGAAGGCAACATCCGAGGCCGAGTTGAGAGTAGCCTACACTCCTAATTTCGCCTTGAAAGAGCGAAGAGAATTAAGTGGTTTCAATAATAAGCTGAGAAATATATACACTTCTTCTAATCAATTTATTTAGGTTGTAGCGCAAGACGTTCCAGTCATTTCCATTTAAGGTTTTATTTCGTGCATAATGTAATGTAGGCCTATTCTTTTAGCAGGTCTTGCAACGGCACTTCGCTATATGCCCCTATCTTCTTCGTTAAAAGGTCCAAGCTTAAAAAGTTTGACGGTAATTAATAGAAAGTGCATTAGTTTGAGATCAAGGAGAGAGAGGTCTGCTTCTATGTCAGCCAAACTGTCAGATGAACAGCACAATATCTATACTGTGGCCAACATCCAACACGATATTTTAGCAACACTTAATATGTGAACGCAGCACTTCCTGGTAATGGAGACCTTCCATATCAGCGTGATATAACTTCATGACACTCAGAGAGGAAATGTGATCAGTGGTTTGGCTCACGCAGGTTCTGTTGTCCACGGAGCCCAGCCCTACCCCTTCTCAACCTTTGAAAAAATATCATCAACATTTTATTTATTGTCGTTGTTTATGGTATTCTGTCGCGACCAATGCAAGGGAAATAGCCGTTAATCAATTTCCAATTAATGAATTCACTGGACGTGGTTAATGGAAAACTAAATCACTTTTGCGGTGGTGGAAGAGAAGGTTCTGGCGTAGTCTATCATACGAACAGGATGCAGTGAGACAGGGAGCTGTTTGCCAGAGAAAACACACTGTTGTAATGATCTCATTAGATTCTTCCGCACATCCTCTGCAATTAGAGCACGGCTGTCTCTCCAAATCACCGGTTGTTTAATAACCAAAAATACGCCTTCTCTCTGGGGCAGCGTGACTCTATGCAGAACGACAGCAACAGAGATGAGCAGGCCGGAGTACGGCCCTGATCAGACATAGCTGTCACCGCGAGCTGGAAGGGGGAGGAGACGCACAATGACGTTGTCGTTGACGTCGTTGACGTCGTTGCACTGGTCCTGTGATGATGCGCTAATGTGCTCGAGTCATAAAGACCGGTTTAGTTTGGATGAATAATTAATAGTTTCGCAGGGATGGAAGAATGATGGTGAGTGGGGTTGCTTGTGCCTTGAGAGGAGGAAACACGTTTCCGTTTGGCCTGTAGTGGAAGGAAATGGGTTGCCACTTATCCAGGGATGGGCTGTTATGGATGGCTTGTTTGTTGGCTAAACTCTAGTTTTGTAACATGGATACAGTGTGTTAGACAGAGCGAGAGAGAGAGAGAGAGAGAGAGAGATAGAGAGAGAGAGAGAGAGAGATATCCAGGGGTCAAGTGAGCAGATCAGGGCTGGCCTTCTGTCCTTAAGTGGAGGTTGTGAGAACCGGGTGGAACCGGAAATGGAACCGGATGGAACCGGATGAGTCTGATGTCCAGCAGTACTGTAGGTTGTCTTTAGATGCAGGGCTTAGATGTATATTCTGAGGGATGTGCAGTGTTGCTGGCTGTTGTCTGAGGGAAATCATCAATATAACACGGATACTTGTGCAGATGGCAGGGTCGTCTGCTGCATCTGCTGTTCACAATCCTCCCCCCCGCACGCACACACACACACACACAAGCCCCCCCGACCCCCCTCCATCCACCCTGCCACCCCCCTAGGAGTTTTTTCTGCATGCGTTGGCAGGAGCCGAAAATCTGGCCTCCTGTATTTCTTGGCCGATTTTCAGTCTTATATCTGCAGGGAAAGACATGGATGAGACCGTGAGAGGGATGAGACCGTTAGAAGGATGATACGGTTGGATGGATGAGCCCGCCGGAGGGATAAAGAACGGAGGGGATGAAGTGGAGGATAACAATTCGAGCCTTTGTGTCACCAAATACATTTCTCTGGGCTCTGTTCCTTCAGACGTACATCGCTTATGACAATGTACGCTTCACTCCAACAGTTTATGGCCAGTAAAGTCTATAAGGATTTAGCCTTTACATGCGTGTAGAGAGATGGATTGGGTGTTTTGAAATCTGATTTGGGTTTGGAGCTCCATCTACTCAGCCTATGATGAATTAATCAAAGATCCCTTGACATGCATGTTCCCTGTCTGAGAGGATTCATTTGGATTGAGTTGGAGGCAGCAATGCTTCAGCTGAAACTACGGTGAGTTGGAACATCTTCAGTCAACCCATGTTTGCTGGATATAGAGTTTTTTTCTCCCTGATATTTATAGATCCACAGTAGCAGAGAAAAACAGATAAAGATTCATTGATTAATTTCCTCTCTCTTTACCGCAGTGAAATAAGTAGATATTTATTGGATTTTACCGTCTATTTCTTCAATTGCCAGTACGTGTTGTTATAGTACGGACTACTTAGTCATAAGATTTCCATAAGAGATCAATCTTCTGAGAAATTTAAGTCATAAATGTCTGGATATATGAGTTCTGATTTCTCCTCAGAAGTATTTTCCCTTAAAACTGCTTTGCCATTTTGCATGCTTTATGTTCTTAATTATCTTCTGATATATGATCTATATGAATTTATATACGTTAGAGTCTTGGTAGTTATTAACCGAAAAAGTTTATAACTTCTGCCTCGAAATTTCCATCTCTCTAATTGCCTAATAAAAATCTTTCAAGGTCCAATAACTGCAGAGTTCTGATGCACCACCTAATCGGGTGCAAAGCAATTACTGGAAAAACTCACTTTAGATGAAGACAGATGGACTTTAGCAGCACAGAGTAGGCTACAGTAGAGCAAAGCACACCGCTCCCACCTAAGTAGTGGGAGTGGCCATATTATTTTCCTCTAGTATATCTCTCCAAGTATCGATTCCTTCCAGGAAGTCGATCAGTATCTGGCGTTGGAGCTTGAGCTGTACTCCACTTGCCTCCTACTGCGCAGGAAACATTCCCCCAGCAGGAGTGTAGATCACGAGAGACGTGACAGCCCCCGGGGCCCCGGTGAATCCTATAACCCGATGCCCCAGCGAGAGAAGATCGCGCTCTGGTCTTATTGCGACGACTTTCCCCTGAAGGCTTCCAAATCTCGAGCCTTGATACTTCCGAGGAGCACTTATAGGGATTACTGCAGAATAAGTGACTGAGTGTTCACTCACCTCTCAGACACACTGTATGTGATTTACTGTGCAACAACAAAGCTAGCCATCCAGACGACTTGGTAGCCTTTGACTCTGAAGGGCCAGTCACTCTTCGTTTCTCCGAGGCAGTTAAGGGTTAGAGGGTTACTATGGAAGCAAATCAGTGACATAGGCCTACTGTTTAGAATTTAGTGATTTTTTGGGGTTCAAACTTTTTGGTTTGAGTTTTCTGGATCTGAATCTTGCCATTCAAAATGGGGGGGATCTGAATTTTACTAGAATTTTGGTGGTGTTTACAAATTCAAACCATGATGTCACTGATTTGCTTCCATAACTGGCTCTTCCCTTGGATCATCGAACGTCTGCATTTGGAACGAAAACAAAACAGGCCAACATCTCTACAGATCATCTGGCTTGGCGGTCTGTTCCAGTGATACGGTTGCGTCTCTCGCGTCGAGTCATCGCGCTGCCCGTTTTCATATGCGACCACTGGCAATCTGTCCTCATCTCCTTCCAGCCATCCGCGACGCTAGGCCGTCAGTGTTATTGACTTGGCGTGCAGTTTCACCCCGTCTGCTTTCGTATCCTCTACCCATTCACTGTCCAATTATGTTCAAGTAAAAATAGAATCGCGGGAACATGATGCTGGAACCTTCTGTCGTTATCCTCGTGACGGAAAATTTGCATCACTGATTGACCTAGTATATTAGAAACAGTATTTTCCGTATATAGCGTGCTAACATGTGTGTCGATATGAGGATTTATAGTGTGAACTAGAACGTCAAGATTAATGTTCAAACCATCACTGTGAACTCAAACCCCATAACCACAGTCACCCACATTGTCACACTCTGTCGAACAGTTTCAAACTGAGGAAGTTCATATTTTAGACCGGGTTACCCAGTGCAGAAGCCTCCTGCAATATATCCGCGATTTTAATGGTGGTGACATAACCCAGCAGGGCCCCAGTGACACCCTGCACTCACAGAGCACAGCCCCTCCCTCCAGGCTGTCTGTCGGGCTGTCTGTGCAGGGCTGGTGGGCTGGTGGGGTGCTTGGAGCTCCATCTACTCAGCCTGTGATGAATTAATCAAAGATCCCTTGACATGCATGTTTCCTGTCTGAGAGGATTCCGTCTCCACGGAGATAGAGCGAGTGGGTTGAGGACATTCTGAAAGGGATAGTGAGACAGTCAGAGAAAACGGCAAGGAATGAAGACTGCAAATTCAACGGCTAGAGCTAGAGGAAAATGTGAATTTAGTTGTTGTTGCGTATATACGTCAGAACCTGCGATCCAGTATCCAGACCAGGACGATGACCTCATGGAAATGGGAAATGTGTGCATTGTGAATCCTCACAATGCAAGTATAGACTTCCACCAGACGCTCTCCAAAACACACTCCCATTAAAAGGTATGTATGGTCTGACAGGTCCGGCGATTACCCAGCATGCTCGGGGCGGAGGCAGCATTAGTGCTGGGAGCTCGCAGGGGTGGGGGGTCTGGGGGGTGGGGGGCCGGGGTGGGGTGTGTGTAAGGAGCCAGGGAGTAGGCCAGTGGCTCCATCCATTAGCCTAATGTGATGTTCCCTCAGCCCATTCAACTCTCTCTTGTTCACTCTTTCTCTCTTTCTCTCTCTATTTCTCGCTCGCTCCCTCTCTATCTCTCGCTCTCCCCATCCACCTTTCTCTCTCTCTCATACCTCCCTCTCTCCCTCTCTCCCTCTCTCTCTCTCTCTCTCTCTCTCCCTCTCTCTCTCTCTCTCTCTCATACCTCCCTCTCTCACACACAACATTCTTTTATGAACACTGCCCAGAGTTCTCCTCTGGGGAAATGATACATAAGAAAGAGAGGGGGAGAGAGAGAGGGAAAAGAGGGAGAGAGAGGGGGGAGAGAGAGGGGGGAGACAGAGAGAGAGGGAAGAGGGAGAGAGAGGGGGGAGAGAGGGAGAGAAAGAGAGAGGAGGAGAGAGGGAGGGGGAGAGAGGGAAGAGGGAGAGCAGAGAGGGGGTGAGAGAGGGGTGTGGAGAGAGTGGGAAGAGTGCGTAGACAGGGAGGGGTGCGAGCGAGCGATGAGCGGTACGCTGGCGAGTAGCTCTAGTGGTGAGAGCGAGAGACGAGATCGAGCGAGCGGACGAGAGAGAGAGAGATAGGGAGAGAGAGGGAGATTAGGGGTGTGTGACCACAGGGTGTGGTAGCCAAAGCGGAAGATGATGGATGGAGAAATTAATCTCAGAGACTTTCAGATCCAGGTGATACCACGCTGTGGACACGAAACTGAAACGAAAAAAGCACAAAAGCACAAGATCCACCTGCTCCAACCTCTCCGAGACTAAACACATTCGTTTGAACGAAAATGGAAAAACAAAACAATGCGGTCAGTTCTCTTAAGGTCAGTTTAGCGAGCGCCGCTGCGACACGAGGCTTCCGACGCGAACGATCGTTCAGATCGCCTCCCTCGCCGAGAAGGGACTGAGAGCGTTTCCATGTCTTATCCGATCACGAGGGAGAGCTGGAGAGTGGGGACAATCTGTGCTGCGGGCGGGAGGAGATTGTGTGGCATCTGGGACGAGTGTGTTCTGTCGTCCAATCTCTGCTTCAGCCTCAGAGGAGGGTGATCCGTCTCTCCACAGTCACAGCTGAGACCAACGCCAGGGATTACCTGCCAGCTGGAAGAAATGTCACATAAAGTCTCTCCATGTTAAGATATGCATTCACAATCAACACACCCACAAAATCAACTGTTGTTTTTTGCAGCTTTTAAAATCTACATTTCACCTTGAGCACTAAATACAGGTTAACACATAGACATATATGTCTATAGGTTACCAGGTGACATAAAACACACTTTGTGACGCAGTACAAACCTAATTAGTGTGAATGATTGGTGAATGTGTGTGGATTAGTGTTTTCTCAGCCTCCTCGTTCGCCACTAGGAGATGCACTGGCGCTAACAAACCAGTTTACATATGATATGTTCCGACTTTCAACGATGTTTTAAATGCTCACATTCAGACCCACATCTAGGATGGTAGTAACTGTCAGCACCAGACGAAGAAAACAGCAGAGATACAGGCTGATAAAAACCTGCCTTAGAGCCGTAATAACTCAAGACGGCAACGGGGTCAAAGCCATCATTTCTGGTATAGAAAAATAAAATCTCGAACACTGTAAATCTGAAGATGCCAGAATCCGCACATACCAAAGAAGGCTCCATCTGGCTGGCAGGGTTTGGGTGTGCAGCCAAGACTGAGAGCTTGTTCAGAACTCTCCCACACAAAGTGAAGACTAGCTGCTTCTCCTCAGGTTTTGGACGGACGCCTGGGAGGTGAGCTCTGAATAGGAGGTGATTTCTGAGAGAGGAGGAGGTGATTTGGAGGAGGTGGTTATGTGTGTTGAGAGAGAGGAGGTGGTGATTTGAAGGAGGTGGTTATGTGTGTTCTGAGAGAGGAGGAGGTGATTTGGAGGAGGTGGTTATGTGTGTTGAGAGAGAGGAGGTGTTGGAGGAGGTGGTTATGTGTGTTTCTGAGAGAGGAGGAGGTGTTGGAGGAGGTGGTTATGTGTGTTCTGAGAGAGGAGGAGGTGATTTGGAGGAGGTGGTTATGTGTGTTCTGAGAGAGGGGGAGGTGATTGGGAGGAGGTGGTTATGTGTGTTCTGAGAGAGGAGGAGGTGATTTGAAGGAGGTGGTTATGTGTGTTTCTGAGAGAGGAGGAGGTGATTTGAAGGAGGAGGTTATGTGTGTTCTGAGAGAGGAGGAGGTGATTTGGAGGAGGTGGTTATGTGTGTTTCTGAGAGAGGAGGAGGTGATCTGGAGGAGGTGGTTATGTGTGTTCTGAGAGAGGAGGAGGTGATTTGAAGGAGGTGGTTATGTGTGTTCAGAGAGAGGAGGAGGTGATTTGAAGGAGGTGGTTATGTGTGTTCTGAGAGAGGAGGAGGTGATTTGGAGGAGGTGGTTATGTGTGTTCTGAGAGAGGAGGAGGTGATTTGGAGGAGGTGGTTATGTGTGTTCTGAGAGAGGAGGAGGTGATTTGGAGGAGGTGGTTATGTGTGTTGAGAGAGAGAGGAGGAGGTGATTTGGAGGAGGTGGTTATGTGTGTTCTGAGAGAGGAGGAGGTGATTTGGAGGAGGTGGTTATGTGTGTTGAGAGAGAGAGGAGGAGGTGATTTGGAGGAGGTGGTTATGTGTGTTCAGAGAGAGGAGGAGGTGATTGGGAGGAGGTGGTTATGTGTGTTCAGAGAGAGGAGGAGTCGATTTGAAGGAGGTGGTTATGTGTGTTCTGAGAGAGGAGGAGGTGATTTGGAGGAGGTGGTTATGTGTGTTGAGAGAGAGGAGGAGGTGATTGGGAGGAGGTGGTTATGTGTGTTCAGAGAGAGGAGGAGTCGATTTGAAGGAGGTGGTTATGTGTGTTCTGAGAGAGGAGGAGGTGATTTGAAGGAGGTGGTTATGTGTGTTCTGAGAGAGGAGGAGGTGATTTGGAGGAGGTGGTTATGTGTGTTCTGAGAGAGGAGGAGGTGATCTGGAGGAGGTGGTTATGTGTGTTCAGAGAGAGGAGGAGGTGATTTGGAGGAGGTGGTTATGTGTGTTCTGAGAGAGGAGGAGGTGATTTGGAGGAGGTGGTTATGTGTGTTCTGAGAGAGGAGGAGGTGATTTGGAGGAGGTGGTTATGTGTGTTTCTGAGAGAGGAGGAGGTGATCTGGAGGAGGTGGTTATGTGTGTTCAGAGAGAGGAGGAGGTGATTTGGAGGAGGTGGTTATGTGTGTTTCTGAGAGAGGAGGAGGTGATTTGGAGGAGGTGGTTATGTGTGTTCAGAGAGAGGAGGAGGTGATTTGGAGGAGGTGGTTATGTGTGTTCAGAGAGAGGAGGAGGTGATTTGGAGGAGGTGGTTATGTGTGTTCTGAGAGAAGAGGAGGTGATCTGGAGGAGGTGGTTATGTGTGTTCAGAGAGAGGAGGAGGTGATTGGGAGGAGGTGGTTATGTGTGTTCTCAGAGAGGAGGAGGTGATTTGAAGGAGGTGGTTATGTGTGTTCTGAGAGAGGAGAAGGTGATTTGGAGGAGGTGGTTATGTGTGTTCAGAGAGAGGAGGAGGTGATTTGGAGGAGGTGGTTATGTGTGTTCTGAGAGAGGAGGTGATTTGAAGGAGGTGGTTATGTGTGTTCAGAGAGAGGAGGAGGTGATTTGAAGGAGGTGGTTATGTGTGTTCAGAGAGAGGAGGAGGTGATTTGGAGGAGGTGGTTATGTGTGTTCTGAGAGAGGAGGAGGTGATTTGGAGGAGGTGGTTATGTGTGTTGAGAGAGAGGAGGTGGTGATTTGGAGGAGGTGGTTATGTGTGTTGAGAGAGAGGAGGAGGTGATTTGAAGGAGGAGGTTATGTGTGTTCAGAGAGAGGAGGAGGTGATTTGGAGGAGGTGGTTATGTGTGTTCAGAGAGAGGAGGAGGTGATTTGGAGGAGGTGGTTATGTGTGTTCTGAGAGAGGAGGTGATTTGAAGGAGGTGGTTATGTGTGTTCAGAGAGAGGAGGTGGTGATTTGGAGGAGGTGGTTATGTGTGTTCAGAGAGAGGAGGAGGTGATTTGGAGGAGGTGGTTATGTGTGTTCAGAGAGAGGAGGAGGTGATTTGAAGGAGGTGGTTATGTGTGTTCTGAGAGAGGAGGAGGTGATTTGAAGGAGGTGGTTATGTGTGTTCAGAGAGAGGAGGAGGTGATTTGGAGGAGGTGGTTATGTGTGTTCTGAGAGAGAAGGAGGTGATTTGGAGGAGGTGGTTATGTGTGTTCTGAGAGAGGAGGAGGTGATTTGGAGGAGGTGGTTATGTGTGTTAGGGAATCGGGCTATTAATCAGAAGGTTGCTGGTTCGATTCCAGGCCGTGTCAAATGACGTTGTGTCCTTGGGGCAAGGCAATCCACCCGAGTTGTCTCAGGGGAATGTCGCTCTGGATAAGATGCTAAATGACTTAATGTAAATGTAAGGTAAAAACAGAAGCTCCCTGTAGGCTATTCCATATTATTTTGTAGATCTGTCATGACGACATCATACTTAACCATGTCGACAATGATTCATGAATGAAAAGTTGACGAATGGCTCTATAAGGATCAAGCTAGAGTTGTAATTACATTTGGTGGTTCATCTTCCATGGGAATTCAGTGCATAAATCCTTCAGGGTGTGAGGCGCTGCTGGAGGGTAAACAGAGTCAGCCGCCCACAGAAACGGCAGCCTCGGCTTCCAGAGTCACCTGACGTTCACGCAGTGGCGGTTCTAGACACATTTTACTGGGGCAAGGGGGGGCCAGTGTTTAATCAGAGGGGCACATAAAAAAACGGAAACAAATGATATGCTCCGATAACACTTTCAGTTTCACTCTCCCGAAAGTCAACCACCGACTTCCCGTAAATCCCACCCATTTCCTTCACAAAGGTTTGGAACGCTGCCAGCTCGGAGAACTTTCACTTGTCCCGCAGGCTATTGTCAAGAAAGTAAATCTTTATCTGCCCTTTGTGAGTCTGTGCGTGTGCGAACAAATGATATTTAAATTTAGCTTTACATTAAAATCATACAAACGGCTCTCCCTCTTCCAGCTCCTCAGCTCTCTCGATAACTTGATATGTTTCTTTAACTTTTTTATTTAATGGGGCAAAAAAGGCTGCAATGTCCCTTCCTCGGTTCATGATGACTACTAGAAGAAGCTCAGGTCAGCTCAGGGGGGCCACAGGGGGGGCAGGGACATTTTTACAGGGGCCCTGGCCCCTGTGGGCCCCTGTGTAGAACCGCCCCTGCTTTCACGACTCTCACGTGGCCCTTGGCTGACCGTGGTGTGTGCGGTGAGAGAGAGTTCCTTTCTGGGCGTTTATGAGCTCTACTCAGCATTGCTCATTCTAGATAACCTTCAGTCAGCGTGTGGGCTTATCAGTTTTAAATCATTAAATGTGGTTTTAATGTGCTGTTCTGAATGTGGACTTGAGTTTGTAAGACGAAGCGCGTGCAGGAATAGTGGAGACACAATTTATATACAAAAAAACAACAACTCTAAGCTCACTATAAAATACATTTTCTTTATTTACATAAAATATAAAAAATAGCTTATAAAAACCGTGAGAAATGTTATCAATGAGTAAATGGTTGAACAAAAAAACAGATAAAAGAAAAGATGAAAAACTGATTCTGGATAGTTTTCTTTGATCGAAGGAACACACAGTTTGATCTCGTTCACATATATACACGACACACCAACAGCCTCGCCTTTGCCCCCGAGCCAGAACCTGTCGGGGGATCAGCCCAGCCCAGATTCAGCCCCGGTGAAGATGATCGTTAACGGATCTCATCAAACACGCCGTCCCCCTTTTCTCTTCCCTAAAGCAGAAAAAAAATGCGCGGAACATAATTATTACAATCAAGATACCAGACGGGTGAGAGACGCGCGCAATCTGTCATAATTGTTCTCTGCATAATTAATGGCCTCGCTTCTGACGCCTGGTTAATCTTGGCTGCGTTTTAGCGTCACCAAAGAACCTCACCTTTTTTGCTTCTTCTCTTTTTGATTGGTCCTGCTGGCTTGGTTTTGGAGTCCAGCTTCCTGATAAGCCGGGCCACCCAGTTGTTCCTCGAGGCCGGGGGGGCGCACAGCCTGATACCCTTCCTCGCGACGAACCTGTTGACAGGAGGCGAATCTCAAGTCAGGTCAAGCTGCAGCCATAGAAAGGCAGACAGTAAACATTCACCTAGTGAGTCATTCAGCCAGGGTTGGCAGCCGCGGTTTTGGGTGGTGGTGGTTTATTTAGTAATTTATGAACAATTATGAATACTTGGCCAACCGGATATTCAAGCACAGGTAACCATCACCTTGTGATATGAATAGTAACTTACACTGTAGCAGGGATGCGACAGCCTTCACTGACGCTCTGGATGAAGTAGGACCCAACAACTGCCGGGGGGATTTTGCGATTGGTCGTTGACAAGCAGCAGTCAACCGCTTTGTCTGTATTCGCTGCGATAAAACACAAACATAAAGAAACAAGTCTTTACTGGCTAACTCCTACTTGCAGCCTGTCTGCATCTAATTGCTTAATGGAGAAAATGTGTCTGTAGTAGCCTACTTTCTACACGGTTGTGAGACGGTGCAGTTGTCAGTGACACGTCTGGTTGGTTAAAGGTCTGTGGTGGAGCATCTCACCTGATACATGACTCCAGAGTTGTACCGTCAGCAGGAAAAGCGCAGCCACCCGGAAACACATTCTGTCTCAGTTCTCTGGTCCGTGTCTGTTTCTGTTCTTCTTGACCCAGGTACAAGAACTCATTGACAGGCTCATGTCCCGCACACACCTTTTATATGCTCCGATAACACTTTCAGTTTCACTCTCCCGAAATCAACCACCGACTTCCCGTAAATCCCACCCATTTCCTTCACAAAGGTTTGGAACGCTGCCAGCTCAGGGAACTTTCACTAGTTCCGCAGGCTATTGTCAAGAAAGAAAGTAAATCTTTATCTGCCCTTTGTGAGTCTGTGCGTGTGTGAACAGGGAATAGGTCTGGCCTATATTGTGCCAGTCTGCCGTTACCTTGCCATGACATCCTACTTATTGGTGTGAATCGTGCAGAACCGTTTTTAAAAGCTTTCTAGCATTCATTACCCTCTCTACCGTGTCCGTGCTGCCTGACAGGTCTTCGGGGAAACTTCTCCGCTAGTCTGCTGTGTGCTCAACGGTGAGCTCCTGAACACTGATCAGGCATGAAGGCAGAGACGAGGCCTATGAATTTACTTTGATCCCGACTCCTTAGCTATTTCCGTCGTTCACTTTCTTCCACCTCATTTAATTCTACTGTTTTACAGCAGGCCACACCACTTAGACCACCGACGAATATCATGGCCGAGTGGCTTGTCACTCATCCAGCGATTATCGAACTACTGTTTTATATGGGCCTCATCCAAGAGCCTAGAAAATATGGTTGTAATGAGGACAAAGTGCTGAGGATTTGTGATCGTTAATAACCCTAACCCACTAACCTCTTACGGTTGAATCTGAGTCACAAAGGACGATAAAGATTAATTATCGTCCTCCCACTCCCATAGGCCTACAGTTGAATCTCCTCGGATTCAACAGTAATCCCTAGCCAAAGTGCCTAGACAAAAGTGTTCCTTTCCTGTTGTCCTAAACCAGAACGAACCCTTCATATGGTCCTCATCCACTTGTTCAATCTTGTCAACCCCGGAGGAATGTACACCCGTTATCAGTTGGGGCTCCTCAAAGTGACAGGGCGTCCTACACACCACTATTGTGTCGTCGATCTCTCAAACACACACATTTTCTCGTAAGCGAATTCAACCCGTGCCAGATCGGCGCTCTTATCTCTGTTGAGTAAACATACCTCCATTAGTTCACCTGTAATGGCGTGGGACCTGAGCACACGCAGGTACGTCACTGCAGTGCTGGCAGTCAGCCGCGCGAGGGGAATGCCAGCCCTTTGTCTCAAGTGACAGGTAATAAAGGTGTCGCGAGAAAGAGAACCAATTGGGTCCAACCAGTTCCGACGTTTAAACTTACAATTTCTGTTGGCATGTTCATGAGTTTGACTTCACCATAATAAAGGATAATTCCTGCTAGATCCTGGACTGCACTCATGTTGTAGGTTACCTGTACCTCAAGTCTTCTTCAGGTCTAGTAATGTAGCAGTCTGAAAAATTAACGTAGGCCTATTTATTTTTTATTTTACAGAATTGCTTTTCTACTACCCAAAAGAAACACTGAGTTTTCTTTTATCCCATAAAAGGTAAATCATTTCTAAGGATTGTTTTTACAAAATAAGGTTAATATTCTACCAGCTGATGTCTGCAACAAACAGGTCTAACTGTGGAAAGCCCCGGGCTGGAGATAAGAGCGGTGGATTTCCAGCCTGACTGACCCGAGGTCGGAGCGGAACTTTCCGGTGTCGGGACTTTCCAGTCCCAAGACACCATCAGTGCTGAGTGTGAGAGGAATTTGATGAATCCCAAAAACACCTTTTATCACAGATTTCACAAGCCATATACGGAGCCAGCATACATTTACACCAAAGAGATAAAAAAAAAGATATACAAACGATAAGAAACCAAACAAATATGTGTTAGGATGATGTGTGAAGAACAAAGTTAACTGTCTCAAATCACAATCCCACTTGTGGTTGTTGGTCATGTGGTTTCCTCAATAACACAAAAGACACAGCTACACACTTCTGTACAAAACTTTTAATTCCTTCCACAAGTAAAAGCCCTCAGGTTTACCTGTAATATATTAAAACAAATGCCTTTTCATGTAACCAAAAACTGTGCCGACAAATCAAATCCCCCAATCATAATCATCATCATGGATATTCTCTACAATGCGTGCCAGTATCGTCTAGTAGCAGCAGTGGTGTCCCAGTGCCCCAGCCAGCTTACAGGGCGACCTGCTGGAGCTAGACAGCCCTGTTGCATACACGGTAACGTCAACCTGAGCTCAGACAAATCCCTTCTGCTCCAGTGGAATCATCCGCCTTTCAGCGGAGCCGTACTGTACTCTACCCACAGGAAATAAACAAACATGAACCCATTTACTCTGCAGACACAAGTCACACACAAGGCATCCGTTAAAGCTAGGCACCTGTTCCATCGATACATGACTGGCCTCGTCGAACTACACGTATTTAATTGAAAATGTAAAAAAAGACTTAAAGAGATGATTAGAAAACATTAAAAAAAGAACTCGTTTCTAAGAAATCGAGCCAGAACCAAAGTTAAGACAGTTATTGCTGATATCTTGGAATACTGTATCATTATAATATTAGTGTATACGGCCAGTAACCGTGAACGAAATAAAAACACCAAGAACAGACCGCTCCCAACAGCAGACACACCTAGACAGTGTGAGACAGACACAGGAGTAACAGCCATGCACTGTTCATGGCTCAATTCATTCATAGTTTATACTCGGGCTTCCTCCTCTTCGTGACCCGTCTCGAGACGACCCCCAGACCGCCGTGCGTCACGCGCCGCCTCGTTCGGCCGAGCGACGGCTCTCCACGACGGCTCTCTGGATCGATACCGGAGGAGGAGGAGGACAGCTGTGGTGTGGTTTGAGTGGATTGTGCTAGTTTGAGTCTGGATGTGCCCCGGGGCTCCAGGCCGGAGGGGGGAGGGGAGCAGCTGTGTCCCCGCTGGAGGGGAGCCCCCGCTGGAGGAAGGTTTCACATCACTCAGGTCTTTCCTCCTGGATCTTTCTGGCAGATACTGACGCTGACTCTTTATGGCTGCCCGAGGACTCCCGATGATCTCATCTAGACCGCAACTCATCCCGGACGGGAGCATCTTGGACAGGTGAGCACGGATGCACAGCCTAGTCCAGACCAGCCCAGTGTAGTCTAGACCAGCCTAGTCCAGACCAGCCTAGTCCAGTCCAGTCTAGTCCAGTCCAGTCTAGACCAGTCCAGTCCAGACCAGCCTAGACCAGCCTAGTCCAGTCCAGACCAGCCTAGTCCAGACCAGACTAGCCCAGACCAGCCTAGCCCAGACCAGCCCAGACCAGACTAGCCTAGCCCAGACCAGCCTAGTCCAGACCAGTGTAGTCTAGACCAGCCTAGTCCAGACCAGCCTAGCCCAGTCCAGACCAGCCTAGTCCAGACCAGCCTAGCCCAGTCCAGACCAGCCTAGCCCAGCCACGGCGCTACCTGGATGATTCTGGGAGGAGTCTCTTGAACCAGCCGCCCACGGCCCCGTCCACCCTCATCACCAAGGCAACGCCAATTAGCACAAACACACTGCTGACCAGGAACCCGGAGGCCTCGAACATCAATCTGACAGGACGACACAGAAGAGGGGGGAGGGGTAGAGGTGGGGGGAGGAGATGGAAGGGGAGAGGGGGGAGAGGAGACGGTAGAGAGACGAGAGGGGGAAGGAGATGAGAGGGAAAGAGGGAGAGGAGGGTGGGGAAGGAGAGAGCCTTTAGTCCCGTCGCAGACAGCGCCACCCTGTGGACACCCTCAGAAGGGCAGGATGGAACCACCAGACATTACCACACGAGCAAGGAGCAGAACAGGGTGTGTGTGTGCTGGAAGGAGGTAAGCTTCTCCTGAAAGCATCATTACAGCCCCCCAGCTGCACGGCCTGCCTGCTCGGCCCTGGAGGACGGACGCTAACAGGGAGAGAGGGAGAGAGAACGTTCCGGAACTTACTTGGGTGCGAAAACCTTCCACACCATTAGATGTCTCCTGAGGATGGCAGCTGCACAGACAGACGCCAGGACCTGAGGAGGGCAGAGGAGGTCAGGAGGGGGAGGGCACGGTGTCAGTGTGTGTGTGTACAGTGTGTGTGTGTGGTACAGTGTGTGTGTGTGTGTTTGGGGGGTACAGTGTGTGTGTACAGTGTGTGTGTGTGGGGGGGGGGTACAGTGTGTGTGTGTGTGGGGGGGGTACAGTGTGTGTGTGTGTACAGTGTGTGTGTGTGTGTGTGTGGGGGGGTACAGTGTGTGTGTGTGTGTGTGTGTGTGTGTACAGTGTGTGTGTGTGTGTGTGTTTGGGGGGGTACAGTGTGTGTGTTACAGTTGTGTTGTGTGTGTGTACAGTGTGTGTGTGTGTGGATGGGTACAGTGTGTGTGTGTGTGTGTACAGTGTGTATTCACCTGCGCTCCATTTATGAAGAGGTATCGCGTTGTGAGCTGCAGCAGAGCAGAGCTGAACTGCTGAGGATTCTCCCGTAATCTCATCTCCATGACGGCAGCATCATCCCCTCCTTCCTCCCCCCCTCCCCCTCCTCCCGACCGGGCCACGCGGACCTCACACACCAGCGGCCAGAACAGGAGAAGAGGACAGCCCACTGCACGCAGGAGGAAGGAAACAAACAAGTATCATTCAGCAGCTCCCTGGAGACGATCATCTTTCCATGCTGTGGAACTCCAGCCGTTATCAAATAACTCGATATAAAAAGCTTTTTAGAGTGGACGAGAGTAGTGACCACTCCCGGTGTTGCATTAAAAAGAAAAACATTTAAAGAAAACCCATTAAAAAGATAGCTGAGGTTCTGTTTCACCTGCAAACAGGATGTGGGAGGAGAAGGTGTTGAGGGTGACCAGGGAGGCTGGGAGGAGGGTGCCCACGTGCCCCCGGGGGAAGCCCACAAAGGCAGCGCCCCACTGGATCGAGGTGAAGGTGGGCAGGTGGCCCGTGGCGTGGAAGAACTGGGTGGCAGCCAGGGACCACAGCACCAGGGGGGCCCAGGGCACCTGAAAGCCACCTGGGGGGAAGAAATAGGAGGGGACACCCCCAGACTAAGTCAGCGTGAATCACAACCAACAACAAGATATAAATCACACGCAAACAAACCTCGCAGTGTTTCCCCTCTGCTGTATGGGAAATCTTACCCGAGTGCGCCCCCTGCAGGACGCCGAGGGTAGTAGTGGAGGCGTGTATGTGCAGCAGGGCTCCCATCTCCAGCATGAGCAGCAGGAAGGCCATAGACATGCCCTCTGGGTGCAGCAGCAGCAGCCCCAGACCCAGCAGGCCGCACAGCAGGACCAGGGGAGCAGAGTAAACGCTCCCCAGCCCGTAGGCCTCCACGGCGGGCCGCCCGTCGTCCTCCTCGCCCCCGTCGGCCGGCCGTCCGTCCTCCATGGAGAGCTTCATCCGCTGGTACAGCTGGGGGATGAGGTGGTGGAGCTCGGCCTCGGGGCTGATGGCCGTGGAGGCCCGGTAGCGGGGAGGCGGCGGGGGGAGGGGGGAGGAGGCTCCGGGGGCGGGGCCGCGGGTCTTGGTGAACACGGTGAGCGGGTCCAGCCAGAGGAGGAGGAGGCTCAGGCCGAGCAGAGCGAAGGCGGCGCGGGGGAGCGCCTCCTGAGCCAGGCTGATCAGCTCCGCCAGGTTCCGGAAGCCGTCCTCGGGGGCGGAGCTTACCGCCCAGTGGAGCCCGGCGCACACGCACGCCAGGGGGAGGAGCCAACGCGCCGCCAGCACCGTCCCCCCCGAGCTGTTGAGGTTGCCGTAGTGACGGAGCCAGCGACGCAGGAGGAGGGTGACGGCGGCCAGCGAGGCCAGGGAGAGGCCGTACTGGAGGTTCTTCACCTGGCTGTCCTGGATGCGGGCCAGCGGGGAGAGGAAGGGAGAGGGCTGACAGGAGCCCTGCTCCTCCCTGCAGCTGTGGAAGGACAGGGAGAGGTAGAGGGTGCCCACCAGCAGGCCCACGCACGCCAGGAGGGCCCCGCTCTCCCGCCGCACGGCCGAGGGCGACGCCACCGGGGAGGGCAGCAGGCCGGGGGGCTTCTGGGGCTCGGGGGCGGGCGGGACGAGGAGGCCGTCCCAGTTGAGGCGCAGGGGAACGTAGAGGCCCAGGGAGAAGAGGAGGAAGGTCACCACGCGGCCCTCGGCGATCACGTAGCTGTCGGAGAGCAGGGAGACGCAGCGCAGGACCAGGACGAGGACGGGAGGAGTCAGGAGGGAGGGCGCGGCCTGCCAGACACGCCCACAGACCCCGGCTCCGCCCCCCGCCGAGGTCAGAACCCGCCTGGTCCTCCAGAGGACCAGCACCTCGGAGGTGAAGGCCGCCGCGAAGAACCCCCACGACACCTCCAGGTATCCCTGGGTGGCCAGCTGGCCCCCGGACACACACAGCCCCGCGGCCACGCCCCCCAGCGCCGGGCCCCGGAGGAACCCTCCCTCCCCCGCCAGCGGGGACGCCAGCTCGGAGACGAGGAGGGTCACGAGGCAGGCCAGCCCCAGCACGGCCACGCCCGCCACCATCTTGGCCGGGTTGAAGCGGGCCCAGCAGGCCCGGCAGGTCTCCCTGACGGAGGTCAGGTAGGCCTGGAGGGAGGCCTGGAGCTGGGGGGAGGGGAGCTGGCCCTGCTGCACGGGCCTGGAGGTACTGGGAGGAGAGCTGGGAGAAGGTGGACCGCAGCTGGGACAGGCTGTCTGGAGGGATGTCTCGGGCCATGCTGGAGTAGGTCTCCAGGAAACGGTTGACCTTCACAACACAGAGGAAGGGGACATGTCAAGGACAAGCCTTGTTAGAGAGCGCAGAGAGACTCAATGATAATATTATTATTATAAATAATATAAATTGTATTTGTAATGGGCCTTTCTTGCTCTCAAAGTGCTCCAGTAGAGTTCAAATCGTAGCACGTGTTGCTAGTAAACGTCCACCATGCGTTGCTAGTGAACATCCACCATGTGTTGCTAGTAAACGTCCACCATGTGTTGCTAGTAAACATCCACCATGTGTTGCAGATCTAGAGAGTGTGTTTGAGCACTCCTCACCTGTTTGGCGTTGATCCACAGCGCCTCCCCCTGGCTGAGTCCCGCCGGTGCACCCTGGGTCTGGCCGTCGGGAGAGAAGACAGGCAGGAGGACCTGGCCCACGCTGCTGTAGGGGATGGGGATCCCCAGGAGGAGGGCCAGGGTGGGCACCAGGTCGGTCTGGGGAACTACCTCTGGCTCGCTCTGCGGGGAACAGACACCAAACCACAGGTAGAACCACAGGTAGAACCACAGGTAGAACCACAGGTAGAACACCAGGTAGAACCACAGGTAGAACCACAGGTAGAACCACAGGTAGAACCACCGGTAGAACCACAGATAGAACCACTGGTAGAACCACCGGTAGAACACCAGGAACAGGTCATCTCCTGAGGGAGCCACGTGTTCGGTCATTAGCTTTTAGCATCCGGGTTTTGCAAGTGTGTGGCCTCTACTAAATATGAAGAGGAATGGGAGGATGTGGAGGAGATATCTACAGAATAACAATTATCTCCTCTTCAAAAAACACTTGGTAATGCCGCCCTAAAATACCCATCCATCAGCATACAGGAACAGAAGCTAGTATAAATCTCCCTTTTACACAAAGTGGTCAGTCTAGTCAAAGACCACTGTTCTTAGACGTGCAACCATCGTCTCCTCCTGATTGGGCTTCAGCCGGGATGGAGAGAGGATGGAGTGGGCGGGCTCACCGGAGAGGAGGATGCTGGGAAGAGGGGGGAGGGGCTGTAGAGGAAGATGGCGGCGTCCGTCTCCTTCTGGCTCTCCCCTCCGTGGTCCCCCGTGTCGGTCATCCCGTGGTCTCCCATCACCACTAGCAACGTGTCGTCCTGGAGACGGTCCAGCACTGACCTGGAGACGTGGGGCACAGAGACGAGCAAGCTGGCTTATTGGGTCTTTACGATGCAAGTCTTCCCCTCTCTTTCTCCCCCCCCCCTCTCTCTCTCTCTCTCTCTGCACCTTACGTCACCCTTCACTTAAAAACAGTCCAATAAAGCATGAAAACTTTCCAAAAAACACAAAGTAAAGTAGCTGGAGAAACTAGCGATGAGAAGTATCTGTTTCTGACCTGATCACCCCGTCCATCTGGGTGAGCTTGTCGGCCATGGCCGGGTGGTCTGGCCCGAAGCGGTGCCCGCAGTGATCCACACCCAGGAAGTGAGCCACCAGGACGTCCCAGTCATCCCCCATCACTACGACAACACAGGAGGTCAGAGGTCATCACTACGACAACACAGGAGGTCAGAGGTCAGGGGAGGCGGAGCAACAGCAGGTCAGAGGTCAGGGGAGGCGGAGCAGTGCGTCTGGAGGTGTGCGGTGTGTTGGTGGATACTAACTTTTACATTTTAGTCATTTAGCAGAGGCTATTATCCAGAGCAACTTACAGTAAGTACAGGGACATTCCCCCCGAGGAAAGTAGGGTGAAGTGCCTTGCCAAATGACACAACGGGATTCGAACAGGCAACCTTCTGATTGCTAGCCCGATTCCCTAACCACTCAGCTACCTGACTGTTGGTGGATACTTACTGATGGGGTAGAGGTGTTTGAGGATCCCATCGTCCACAGTGTGCAGGTCCTTCACGTTGAACGAGGGGAAAGGCAGAGATCGGTGGAACTTCTTGGGGAAGAGATTTTCCCAGGTGTCGTCCCCCATGAACACCACACGCTTGCCTGGCATGGAGAGAGGGGTTTTAGGAGAGAGTTTAGGTCAGGGGTGGGCAATCCTGGTCCTCGAGGGCCGCTTTCCTGCATGTTTTAGATGTTTCCCTGCTCCACACATGAATGGTCATTACCTGGCTTCCACAGAGCTTGATAACAACCCATTCATTTGAAACAGGTGTGCTGGAGCAGGGAAACATCTCAAACATGCAGGACAGCGGCCCTCGAGGACCAGGATTGCCCACCCCTGGTTTAGGTGGATTTCTGGTTCTATGGGTCTATGTGAAGCCGTCTGAGACACTGCTTGTTTAAAAGCCCTACGCAAAATAAATCAACTTTGATTGGGTTTCCAGAAGGGCCAACAAGGGCCGTGGTCATGCCACCACTCACCCACTTCACCCAGCTGGTGAATCAGGTTGTCTTCCAAGATGGCGGTGGAGGCAAAGTTGTTGCCGATGTCTATGAAGGTGGGTAGGGACCCAGTGGTGAATCCTTTGATCCTCTGCATAGTGGTGGTGGGGGGGGTCAGCTCTGAAGGGGTACAGGCGGGCTTGGGAGGGCCTGGCCGATATCAGCTCGTTGAAGACGGGCATCTTGTTCTCATAAGGGCGTGGCTGCGTGTTCGAGGGGTCGAAGTGGGCAAAGTCGAATTTCAAGGCGTCGATGATGAGGATCACGGCCTTGCGGAAGCGCGTGCGGCCTGGGCAGAAGTCCGCGGGGCCTCCTTCGGGGAGTAACGCGTCTGCGCAGGTGCTGGTCCTGTTAACCTCCAGCCTCACCAGCAGGAAACCGCCCACGAACAGAAAGATGCCCACGTAGAAGACGGCACACAGCCACAGGAGAAGGGCCAGGATGGGGAGACGCTTCATCCTAGACAGCGGAATGATGGGGTCAACTGACATTTAAAAAAAATAACGGTATGTCGAAAAAAGGAATTGGCTATTGGCTAATAAGCCGTTTAATTGCCAGAAAGCTTAACTAGGTTAATGGTTTCATTCTGATGGCTTAGCTACTGATAGCTTCTCATGTACCTTTACAGTTGTCCAGACTAACAAGCGGCAAGTCGAGTTATCGTCATGCTTTAGCGGCTCCTACAATTGAATGACGCTGAGAAAACCGCACTACTGCTGGTATCCATGGTGAGCACAAGCTACCCGGCTAAGCTGCTAACTAGTCTTGTACAGTATAGCCTAACGTTACCTGAATGCATGCACCAACAGACAGCAAACTCTGCTAGCTGCAAGGTTAAAATTCCGTTAATCGCATGCACTTCTGCTACTACTTTAGTTGGGGCAAGAGAACTAGCGTATCTTGACAAAAGTAGAATGTCCTCGGCGAAACCATCCCACACAGATGAAAGAACAGTGTAATAATCTAGCTAGCTTCAAGACCGGTTAGCCGGCTAGCTAAATAACTGCCATAATAGTTTAAATCAACGTCTCTGACCTTGTGGTGCTCCGTGGTGTCCTCAGTCGGACAGGAGCAGTCGTTAATATGTGTGTACACAACACTCAGCGCTGAGACAGGTGCCTCAGGTACACAGAGAACGATAGCGCGCCCCTCTCACCTTCATTGGAACCACAAATTTGGCATGCATGGGGGTTAGGCGGAAACGCTTGTTCCCACACGGTCACCTTTCGGTGTAACCTCACGTTCTACTGACATGCGCAGTGTAGTAGCTGCATGGACGCATGATTCAATTCTGGTTAAGCATATGACACAGATACAGTAGTATATTTTTACAAAATTGAACATAGATCCGTCATAGGACGCATTGAGTGTTTTTTAATTTTACAAAAAAAAGTTACACCAATGCTTTTTTGCTTGAACAATATTTATTGACAGCTTAACATCACCCATCCCTTCGTTCCAATTACTTAAATTGGCTATATCTGTGATATCGTCATCAAGTGTTTCATGGTTCGTCAATGGTGCTGGATACTGAGTTTTGTTGTGTTAAACATAATACATAGTCCGATAATGAAAAAAAAATGTTCCACACTTCCCACAGCTCTTTGAGAGGTGATCGTAAGTGCTCTGTGAACTCATAACGCATTTGAGACCATACCAATCTCTCCTCCCCAACCAATGACACACTTCTTAGTTATCGAAGTACATAAATAACATTATTTGTGTCCAAGGGTGCGATGGAGTCGGCATTCAAAACCTCAAGTACATAAAAAGTCTATAATTTATGAGTACAGAGTGAATACAGAAAACACGGTAGAGAGGACAGAAATCGTAACTCAAAAAAGTCTGCAGAGAAGATACACGACACTACACGACCCTGACAGCTCATACCCCTTTTCAACTGAAACGGTACGATGGTCGAGAACTGAGAAACACACGTAAAAGTAACATCCCACTGTATGAACGACCCACACTGGCGTCTGTAAACAGACAAACTGCCATGTGTAGGCCTCTAGGTGATTGGTTGACCTTGACGATGATCACGAGATCCTAATCTGGAGCCGAAAGCTGATCGAGGCGAGGTCCCTCCGCGTCGTCGTCATCCAGCTCGCAGCTGGTAATGTTCTTCGAGCCGTAATGTTCTAAAGACGGGGGAACCCCGCGAGTTCGAGGTTCTGCTTCTCAGGGTTCCGGGGGGGGGTGGGGGGGGGGCTTGTTGTTCTCGCGAGTCGTTCCGGAAGTTCCTCACTGCTGGGGTGCGGATCCCTCCCCTGCAGAGTTCGCTGAAGACGTGCTCTCAACCTGCATCGGGTTCTGCTTGGCCAGGGTTCCGTAAATAGACATGGCCTGGAGAGAAACACACACAGGGGTGGAACCACACGTTCACTACGAGCTGAGAAGTTGGAATCGAGACTTTTCCACTGGATTAATAAAAGCTAATTGAAATCATGAAGTGAAAAGTGGGCGTGCCGAGCGGACCTGAGTGACCATGCTGCTGATGTCTCCTGAGTTGGAGGGCAGCAGGATGGTGTTGGACTGTTTGGCCAGGTTGGAGAAGGCCGACACGTACTGCTCAGCCACGCTCAGGGAAGCTGCTGCGTTACCGTTCTGGGGAGATAAAAACACAGATCCTCAGACACATAGATCCTGAGACAGACACACACACAGACAGACAGACAGACAGAAACACAGACACACACACAGACAGACAGACAGACAGACAGACAGACAGACAGACAGACAGACAGACAGACAGAGAAACACACACAGAGAAACACACACAGACACACAGAGAGACAAGGCAGCTCTGCAGCAGAGGGGTCGGATAACGAAATAACCTAAGTTATGAATAGTCATCTGATGTCGTATTGGGAGGAACTTTACCTGTTCAGTCAGAGCCAGTGACAGCAGGCGGATGGCCTTGGCTTTAGCTTCTGCTTTGGCTAGGACCGCGTTAGCCTCACCTGGGGTCAAAGATTGTGACATCATAAACACAGGCTCTTCTTGCTACATTTTATACGCTTCCAATGTCTTTACCTGACACAAATCCAACAGAAAAACAGAGTGACCAATCAAGTCAAATGCGTTTGAATAGGCCTTCTTACACGCAATGTCACATAGGGCTCCTCATACTCCTACAGAACCGCCCCCAAACCCGTAAAGGAAGACAAGGATGTCATAAAGGAATTCCGGTGTGTCCAGGATGCTATGGAACCCACCGAAGGCTCTGTTGATCTCCTCCTCCCTCTGGCCCTCGGAGGCCAGGATCTGAGCCTGCTTGTGGCCCTCGGCGACGTTGATGGCCGACTCCCTCGTGCCCTCCGACTCCAACACCGTGGCTCTCTTCTTACGCTCTGCCTCCACCTGAACGAACGGAGGCAGGAGGATCAGAGGCAGCTCACCAGAGCGGGATCACGGAAGCCTCGCTGTTGTAATTCAATTCCAATTTGCTTTTGTTGGCATGAATAGCACAATAACTGTTTTTCCAAAGCATCACGTAAACTAAATACAAGAAAACACCAGCATAAGATTAATATCAATTATTTGTATACAGTATATTTGGTGTGTGCTGTGTGTCTAGGTCATTCACTGTCCCTCATGATAAGAACTGTGAAGCAGATTTAACCCAGACGAAGGTGAACCTCGACTGTGTATCGCCAAGCTATGCTTGGAGGCGTGAGCCGTCTTCTCTCACCTGCATCTGCATGGACTCCTTAACCCGCGGGGGGACGTGAATGTCTTTGATCTCATAGCGCAGGCATCGGATCCCCCAGTCGTCCGACGCCTGGTTGATGGAGTGAACGATGTTGGAGTTGAGGCACTCTCTTTCCTACAGGGGCGCAGAGACGACAGACAGGTAAGGAAAGAATGAAGGAAAGCCAATGGAGCAAACTAGAAACGGCCTTAGTGTAGGGTTCTCCAATCCTGGTCCTCAGGGGCCGCTGTCCTGCATGTTTTAGATGTTTCCCTGCTCCAGCACACCTGTTTCAAATGAATGGTCATTACCCGGCTTCCACAGAGTTTGATAACAACCCATTCATTTGAATCAGGTGTGCTGGAGCAGGGAAACATCTAAAACATGCAGGACAGCGGCCCCTCGAGGACCAGGATTGGATCCACCCCTGGCTTGGTGGATCATTCAGCGTGCTTTCTCTCTCTCAGTCTCTCTCTCTCTCACCCTGAACACTTTGTCCAGGGTTAGCTTCCCCAGCTCAGAGCGCATGGTCGTCTGTGCCAGCTGTGTGACGGCGTATTCTGGGTCTTCTACTCCGTAGCTGGCCTGGAAGGGGGATACATCAGTCAATATGCAGACACAACAACACTTCTTTACTTTGTTTTGATCAGAACTAGAAAGAGGACGCCATACAAACCTTGAATGGATCCAGTATCCTGAGATAGAGAACGCCATCTATCTGTAGTGTCACATTATCTGTAAGAATAACGTTATGTTAGGTTAGCCACTTCAAGGGGGATGCTTGTGTAAACAGTTTGGATGACAACTGGGATTACTAGGGAGGGAGTCAGGTGGCTGAGCGGTTAGGGAATAGGGCTAGTAATCAGAAGGTTGCCGGTTCGATTCTCAGCTGTGCAAAATTACGTTGTGTCCTTGAGCAAGGCACTTCACCCTACTTGCCTCGGGGGATTGTCCCTGTACTTACTGTAAGTCGCTCTGGATAAGAGCGTCTGCTAAATGAATAAATGTAAATATACTAACCAAGAGAGACAGCAGATTGCTCCGGTACATCAATGACAATCTCTTTTAGACTCTGCACGTAACGGATTTTGTCCAGGAGCGGTATGAGGAAGTTCAAACCCTAAAGAAAAAACGATGGCAGAGGAATAAATCATTAGTTTCATTTTAATAATATAACATTGGAGTATGAAATAAATTAAGTCTGTAGAATATAAAATCAATGAGTTACCGGTTCTAAGATCCGATTAAATCGTCCCATCCTCTCAACTACCCAGGCTTCTTGTTGGGGTACGAATAGTACCACGGTGTTCATGGGTAGACTGGATGCCCATCGCTGCTGAGCAGGTGTCAGTGTCACCCATAGCCGCGGGGTCGTTCCCAGTGACAGCTGTGTTAACCGTGGGACCGTCCCCTGTGAATGCTGAGTTAAACAACAAGGAAACATAACACGTGACGAAAATGTACAGCAAACTGAAACTAGGTGGCTAGCTGCGATTACTATTTAATTTTAGTTACATGTAGCTATCTCATTTGATTGTTGGGTGAAGTTGTTGTGAAGCTACCTGGCTTGTTTAATTCAACACTGTATGTAGAACAACATGAGTGAATACATATCCTAAAGAAAATACTATGTAGCTCCTGAGCCGCTTGCTAACGTGTTAGCTAGCTGGCTAACCGGATAATGACACACACACAACATTACATGCCACACTTTACCTTTAACAGGGCAGCGCCGGTCCGGCAGAGTGTTCGAAGCATATCGTCAAAGAAGCTAACCGGTGACTTCTACGTGTTTAAGATGAACGAATGAACCTTAACTAAACTCGGCGCTCATGTGTGACCCTCCGTCGATCACGAAAGTTACAACATCAATGTGGTACACGAACACCGCCACCCATCTCAATAGGAAACACATCACAGAACTTTAGTTCCGTCCCACTACACCAATTCAATATTGACCTGTCGAGCATCTTTAAACAGGGTGATTATATTTTATGAGGGTCCGTTAAGGAAATAATTCAGACTGTCCAACCGTACACAAACACATATGAAACACATACATATTCACATATGAAACGTTCACACACATTAATACTACTGATAGTACTTTCCTAAACAGAGTTAACAGGTGGTGCATTTCTTGGCATTTCTTTTATTTTTAACCTTTTTTTCTAAATCAACCTTTCGAAAGTTTTTATAAAAACGTTTTTTTCTAAAATATTTGTTCAACTAAGAGCAGAGTACAGTAGAATACACAAGTATCCCTCTCGTCAATGATGCAAACTTGTATTAAAAAAGTGAAACCTTTCGAAAAACACATTTCAATCTTTCAATCTTTGAAAAAAAAATCAAACCCTTTTTTCGAAAATATGTTTTGTTTTTGTCTTTAAAATTAGGACGTTAAAGACCAAGGATGACGTATATAATGGAACACACTAAGCGGCGCTGTTGTATTAATTCATCCGACAAACGATTGACAAGGGCTTTAACCAATCCGTTTTTCATTGCTAATGCATTTTGCCTGGATTACCATCAATAAATATTAACCAATGAAAAGAAAAAAGGCATAATTATTGTAAAACAGCCCACGTATCCCCTGCCATGTCATAGGCCTAAAACTAGACAATATTCTACGAAGATTCAGAATGTGAGATAGCATGCAAATCCCTAATGACTATAGATACGCATTTCCTGAATCTCTAGGCTGAAATTAGAGAGCCAGGGAGAGAAATCTTGTTTTACCATCCACCTGTTCATTCAACCTGTAGCTATCCCTTCCCCTGCAGCTTTTGATTGGTCAATCCCCAGTACGGTCCGCCCTACTTAGACAGAGTTCAACCTCATTGGACGCTACAGATGTCATTTCACAAGTACCTCGGTACCTCCCTCTTAACTCGGCTCCCCCAGGTTACACTAATGAATTTTGTTATGGCGTGCCCGTGGCAGGGGGCTATAGCTCTCTGCCGAACATTTGTGTCGCCCTCTCCATCGTCTCAAGTCCACTAGTGAAGCGAGAAGTTGTCAAAGTTGTCAAGAGTTTAAATTTGCGATGTTACCGAACGGACTACATATATTTTGAGACGCTTTGCCAATATTGAAACCAGGACTGTCACTGGAACGCTGTTTGCCATGTCTCTGCTATGTGTTCGAGGTGAGTTCTTACTGATTTATGTCTGTTATTTCAATTATGTAGGCTATTCCATGGAATTGTTTTTACAAAGACTACATTTAATTTGGACAGCGATTAAAGGAAACACCATCCTTTGACCGCAGGCGTCTGGGACATTTCGCCTAAACTTTTAAGGCTGTGATTTTCTTTTCAAATTGAAGACGGGGTTATTTTATTTATCGTAAATGCTACTCTGGTATTATCGGTATTTGTTATTAATGAACTAGCCAGGTGCTTTGGTTTTTAGCTATTGAATTGTAGGCCATCCGTATTTGAAGGATGTCAGCTCCATTACATAATGTTGAGATCGCAGCACGTCACCAAACGGTAGCTCCAGCTTTCCACAAAGTTCCAGAAAAGTGGACATTAACCAGTGAGTTTCTGAGGAAAACATTCAAGGAACATGAATTAGGCTCATTCCATATTCAATATCAGGTGGACGTTTTAGAATTTACATTCAAATTGGTTTAATGCATCTGATCAGCATGAATCTGTGTCTGATTACAACAACAACTAATAGTGGGGTTCTCAAACTGCTTTTTGTAGTATATAACATCCTCGGCAGTGTCCTCCTCTTCAAGAAAGAAGCACACGTAGGCACCCGAGACGACATTGTCATGTGTTTATGCAATACTAACGAAATTAATCAATGTACAATTTCATTATAGTCAAAATAAAACCATATTTTCCAACAGCGGCGGAAAATACGTCACGACAGGGAGATGAATGTCTTGCTATGACTGTGTGCAGCAGGTCCATTTGTGTTGCAGATAAACTGATAGATTGAGTCGGAAAAGCCAGCCTTAGAATCAGGGGTAATGACTAAAAAATATATGGTACACGCTCGTGGCTTGCTGTCAGTTATAGTCTTTCAGATGTATCTTAATCAAGACTATGATATTGTTTATAATTTGCCATTTTTATGTTCTTTTCAAAATTACATTTTTAAATAGGCTAATAAAAGTGGGCTGCTAAGTGTCACTAAACTAGGAAATGACCCAATTTAATTCAAATGTAATGTAGTTTAGGCCTAATTAAGTTTGTGTTCTATAGCGATTTTCCATAATTGTGGCCATCTCCCACTCCACCCTATTGTTTAGTCATCTAATCATTCAGAACGTCTATATTTTCCACCGGAAAAGTAATTCAGTACAGTTCAGACGTTCAACAAAACAGCACAAAGACACAAAGTCGATCTTTAAACATCCTGAAAGCTGCTCCAGTCTCGGATGTTTTCCTAAAGAGGAAAAGGAAGCGACTCAGAACCCCCTTCAACCTCCGCATATTCACACGAGTGAGCGCGTTGACACCTGGAGGCTGGGGGGGGGAGTTTAGGCGGCTCGCTACAGATAATGGTAGTCCTGCTTTTTGCCGGGCCGGGCCGACGCGATTGGCTGACGTGAGTCATCCCTTCCCCCGTTCGGCAGCGTCATGGTTTTGTTTTTCTATCGCCATAGAAAAGGCCCGTCTCCATGGTAACGTCTCCACACAGTAGATAAGTGGTCTCCCTTTCCGAAAGGCCATGTGTGGGGACTTCAACCTCTGCTGGGCATCAGGCTGGGCTAGGGCCAGGGCCAGGGCCAGTATCAGGGCCAGAGCCAGGGCCAGGGCTAGGGCCAGGGCTAGGGCCAGACTCACATGGACCCCCCTGAGCCCCTGTACAGGGCCCAGAGAACCACAAAATACACAACAAACAAGCCCTTGTCCCGCACGTCGCCGTGGAAGGACGCCCAGCCTGTTCAAACGCTAGGAGGTGCGCAGTTGAGTTGAATACATTTTGCGGTTCCTCCCTGAGAACATGAACACGCGTGTGGTTTTTTGGGGAGCGTATGGCGCTCACATGTGTGTGTGTGTGTGTGTGTGACCATCTGAAACCATACAAGACACACAGAGTGTGCATGATGATAAAATCAGCAGTGTTGACTTGTAGCCGTCGTGGTTTACTTTGGCAAAGCTAGCTTGTCAGTTGTGTCAATAATCTGTCATTGAGGAAGCGAAACTGACGTGAGCTTATGTATTAGACTAAACACTATTGATACAACGTGTGGTTAACGGTGGAACGGATAGTTTGGGAACACGGGAAGGAGAGGGAATTGATGTGAAAGAGGACCAACGCAGGACATAGCTGTTGATAGACGGGATAGTGGAATTATAGAGAGCAAGAGAGAGAGAGAGAGAGCGGAGAGATTCTGTCGGTAATCCTCAAGCCATCTGTTGCTCTCTCTCTCTCTCTCGCCCTCTCTCTCTGGCCTGCTCGCTCGATAGGTGCCACCTCATCAGCTCCAGTTGAGCGTAAATACAGGACAATACCAGCTGCAGTATTCTGAGCCCACTTCCTGCTTCTCACTTCCTCCTTCCTGTCTGACCCTAAAGCAGTGTTTACGGACAGCGCGGTCCGTAAAAGGTGAAGACGTCACGTGACCGTAGCCCTGCGACGCCCTAATTGACCCCCCAACTTAAAGGATGTATGGTAATCCTGAGAAACCAAGTCACTAGCAGGCAATCATCCAGGGGATTCACCAAATGTGCCTTATTTCTGGCCACTCCCACAAGTTCTCTCCCAATGGAATTAGGAGTGTGTGCGATCAGCTTTTAGATGGATGTCTGTAGAACATCTCGGGTAACTTTTTGTACGAAAACCCTGAAATTTGAGCCGTCAGCAGAAAGACTTCTTTACATGTATCTTGTTTGCTATGTGGTAACGCCTTATACGTCATCATGACTCATGAATTTGCAAAAAAAAACTACTGTTCATCAGGTGAGTAAAGTCCACAGCCAGCTGGATGGAGACAGGCTGATGGGGGTGGGGGGGGGTGACTGCAACACAGCCCCGGGCTAAACGTGAAGGGCTTCCCACTGCCTCCAGATCGCAGGGATGGAGAAAGGGCCGGGTGAGGGAGAGATAAGGATCAGTTTCCGCTATAATGGCCTCATGCTTTATGGGCCTGTGTAATGTTTACCCAGAGTCTGAATGACATTATGCTGCTTCAGACGTAAGACCAGCCTGTAGGCTCTATCCCAACTCTACACACTGGAGACTACTCTACACACACACACACACTCACACACACACACACCCTGTAGGCTCTATCCCCAACTCTACACACTGGAGACTCTTACACTCACACACACTCACTCACACACACTCACACACACTCACACACACACACACACACACACACACACACACACACACACACACACACACACACACACACACACACCCTGTAGGCTCTATCCCCAAACTCTACACACTGGAGACTCTTTCACACACACACACTCACACACACACACACCCTTTTTCTCGATATATAAGCTGCTCAAAATAATTAAAGGAACTGTTTTGTTTTTTTTACCAGGGTATGGCATATCAGTAGCTATAGATATCCACCATAATATTTATTCACATTGACATCTAATCTAAAGTGTTCCTTTAATTCTTTTGAGCCGTATATATATATACACAGCGCGTCGTACCGTACGTGCACCGTAGAGTTTAGAGTCCCGTATTAACGTCTGCCTGCCGCCACTCCTGCCCTCCCGGCCCATCTGGCTTCTCTGGCTGGCTGGTGATTCCCTGGAACGTACCGCTGCAGCAGGGATCACCATTAATCCCCTCTGATGTGCCTTGCACATCCCATAACCATTATTGTATAGACACTGAAAGAGGTCTTAAATTCAGACACTAAAAATAAACTCTTTTTTTTTCTTTTCTTTTTTTTTGAATACGGATTTGGTGGCCTCGAGTTTTAGAAATGGAATGACGATTCCCTGTAGAAGCCTGTAATCGTTCTTTGTTCTGTTGTTGTTTACCTCAACTGTTTGTGCAGGCTGCTCTGTGTAGATCTGTTGATGCCTTCTGTCGTCATGGACACGGACTGATGTACACGTCTATAAATGTGTACCTCAGCTCTGTGACGGCTTGTGCTTCGCACACCTCACATTTACATTTTAGTCATTTAGCAGACGCTCTTATCCAGAGCGACTTACAGTGAGTACAGAGACATTCTCCCCGAGGCAAGTAGGGTGAAGTGCCTTTCCCAAGGACACAACGTCCATTCGCACCGTCGGGAATCGAACCGGCAACCTTCTGATTAATAGCCCGAATCCCTAACCGCTAAGCTAGCTGACCCCTTTGCAGAGCGTATCGGTCTGGGCCTCCCTAAGCCTCTGTGATTTGGTACTGCGGAGGTCGGCTTTATGAATCTATTGCATCAGGGTGGGCTTCACGTAAGAATGGATTGTGTATTAAGGGATTTGAGTTTGAAAGATTACAGCTGTTTCGAGTTGGGACGTCAATACGAGAGGTCGATGTATAAATATTAGAAATCCGTGAGCGTTTTCAGGGAAAGACTTAAGAATGTCTTGAATGGATTTACGGGCGGAGGTTTCCATTGGATTCCGATGCCGGGGGTGAATTTAATACGTTTGTGTTCCACACGTGACTGAAAGGGGACATGGCAGGGCGGACAGCTGTTCCATCTGACCTCGTCTGTGCTGTCCACCTGATGAGATAACGGACACATCATCCACATATTCATTTAGCCGACAGATTGATCCAAAGCGAATTACGGTAAAGGGGAGGGATTTGAACCTGAGACTGCTTGATCTGCGGTCGAGTGATCTAACCACTGAGCCTGTTTCCTTCCCTCTGAGGGTGTCTGGGAGTCAGGTGGCTGAGCGGTGAAGGAATCGGGCTAGTAATCAGAAGGTTGCTGGTTCGATTCCTGGCCGTGCCAAATGACATTGTGTCCTTGGGCAAGGCACTTCACCCTACTTGCCTCGGGGGAATGTCCCTGTACTTACTTTAAGTCGCTCTGGATAAGAGCATCTGCTAAATGACTAAATGTAAATGTAATGTGTCTCACTCGATGAGAGACTGCCTGTCTCACTCGATAAGAGACTGCCTGTCTCACTCGATGAGAGACTGCCTTCTAAGCATGTACTCTTGGTCGTCTCTATATTCATACGCTCCAGGCCTCTCAAACCCGTGTGTCTGAATCTCTGTGGTACTTAAAAACACATATGGGCTGTTTTTCAGAACATGTCACCAGTCAGAGAGTGCGAAGTGAGATGTGTGAAATCTCTTGGTACTAGCATCTCGTCATGTCCAGAACGAGCTTAAAAAGTATGTTTTCTGATCACACTAATTGGTGTTGTCTCTCTTCTTTTTTCCAGTGAAAAAAGCCAAACTCCAAGGAGCCTCAGGTGAGTGTCACATGTTCTCTTTTCTACACGATACTACAAAGTCAGTGACACCAAAACAATTCAATTCAATATTTATTCGTCATTTTCATGGAAGACAACAAAATTCAGTTTGGAGCATTCAAACACTGCAAAATTCCCGACATAAAGTGCAATACAAGGTGCGATATCCCTCAGATAAACGTCCCATAAATAACCCCCTGTGTAAACCTTAGCACAATCGTGTAACAGCGACAATAACAATATTCCGTATTAGCAGCAGCAACAACAAACCCTTTGTACGCCTTCTGCATCAGCCTACCAGTTGTATCATTTACTGTTGTAGGTCAGTCAGTCAAATTCTAGCTGAGCAATGGGTGGTTGATTTTAGCGTTGCATAATCCTTTGGTTTATCCTTTGTGTACTTGAAGGCTAACTTGAGGCTAGCTAGGCTAGCTCACCCAAGTACAGGTGAGCTCTCAGATCAGTTCTGGCTAAGCCTAAAATCCACACGCCCTCCATCTAGGTAACTCCTTTACTGTTTACCCTCACGCCTCGCCCATAAACACCTTGACCGCAAGGAAAGAGACTGAGATGGGACGGAGAGACAGAGAAGGGAGAGAGGGAGAGATATGAAGGGGGGGGGAGAGAGAGAGAGAGACTGATGTGAAGAAGAGAGAGACTGAGGGAGGAGAGATGAAGGGGGGGAGAGGAGAGAGAGAGAGGGAGGGAGAGAGATGAAGGGGGGGGAGAGAGAGAGAGAGAAGGATGTGAAGAGAGAGACTGAGGGAGAGAGATGAAGGGGAGAGAGAGAGAGATACTGAGGGAGAGAGATGAAGGGGGAGAGAGAGAGAGAGAGATACTGAGGGAGAGAGATGAAGGGGGGGAGAGAGAGAGAGAGATACTGAGGGAGAGAGATGAAGGGGGGGGAGAGGAGAGAGAGATACTGAGGGAGAGAGATGAAGGGGGGGACGAGAGAGAGAGAGTGAGGGAGAGAGATGAAGGGGGGGGAGAGAGAGAGAGATACTGAGGGAGAGAGATGAAGGGGGGGAGAGAGAGAGAGATACTGAGGGAGAGAGATGAAGGGGGGGGGAGAGAGAGAGAGTGAGGTAGAGAGATGAAGGGGGGGAGAGAGAGAGAGAGTGAGGGAGAGAGATGAAGGGGGGGGAGAGAGAGAGAGAGAGATACTGAGGGAGAGAGATGAAGGGGGGGAGAGAGAGAGATACTGAGGGAGAGAGATGAAGGGGGGAGAGAGAGAGAGAGATACTGAGGGAGAGAGATGAAGGGGGGGAGAGAGAGAGAGATTACTGAGGGAGAGAGATGAAGGGGGAGAGAGAGTGAGGGAGAGAGAGCGGAGGGACGAAAGGAGGAAGAAAGATGGAGTGAAAGACAGAAGGAGAAAGATGGAGAGAAAGAGGGAGGGAGTAGTCCATTAGTCCCCAACCTGTTTGCTGTCTCACACCTCCAGGTCCTCTGGTAACCCTTATCTTTGATTTAAACAAGGGATTAGTGGTCTAATCCTAATCTCTTGGAAGGGTTCTTTTCAGGGGAGTGGTTCAGGTGTCGTATATCTGTCACGAGGGTTTGAAGTCCAGCTATCCAGAGGCCTGGAACCTTCTTCTTCTCTCCCTGAAAAGCCACTTCCTCTCTCCTGAAAACCTTCTTCTTCTCTCCCTGAAAACCTTCTTCTTCTCTCCTGAAAACCCACTTCCTCTCTCCTGAAAACCCACTTCCTCTCTCCTGAAAACCCTCTTCTTCTCTCCTGAAAACCTTCTTCTTCTCTCCTGAAAAACTTCTTATTCTCTCCCTGAAAACCCACTTCCTCTCTCCCTGAAAACCCACTTCCTCTCTCCTGAAAACCTACTTCCTCTCTCCCTGAAAACCTTCTTTATCTCTCCTAAAAACCTTCTTCCTCTCTCCTGAAACCTTCTTCTTCTCTCCTGAAAACCCACTTCCTCTCCTCTGAAAACCTTCTTCTTCTCTCCCTGAAAACCGTCTTCTTCTTTCCTGAAAACCTTCTTCTCTCCCTGAAAACCCACTTCCTCTCCTCTGAAAACCTTCTTCTTCTCTCCCTGAAAACCCACTTCCTCTCTCCTGAAAACCTTCTTCTTCTCTTCCTGAAAAACCTTCTTCTTCTCTCCCTGAAAACCCACTTCTTCTCTCCCTGAAAACCCACTTCCTCTCTCCTGAAAACCTTCTTCCTCTCTCCTGAAACCTTCTTCTTCTCTCCCTGAAAACCCAGTTCCTCTCTCCTGAAACCTTCTTCTTCTCTCCCTGAAAACCCACCTCCTCTCTCCTGAAAAACCTTCTTCTTCTCTCCCTGAAAACCTTCTTCCTCTCTCCTGAAACCTTCTTCCTCTCTCCTGAAAACCTTCTTCCTCTCTTCTGAAAACCTTCTTCTTCTCTCCCTGAAAACCCACTTCCTCTCCCTGAAAACCCTCTTCCTCTCTCCTGAAAACCCACTTCCTCTCCTCTGAAAACCTTCTTCTTCTCTCCCTGAAAACCCTCTTCCTCTCTCCTGAAAACCCACTTCCTCTCTCCTGAAAACCCACTTCCTCTCCTCTGAAAACCTTCTTCTTCTCTCCCTGAAAACCGTCTTCTTCTTTCCTGAAAACCTTCTTCTCTCCCTGAAAACCCACTTCCTCTCCTCTGAAAACCTTCTTCTTCTCTTCCTGAAAACCTTCTTCTTCTCTCCCTGAAAACCCACTTCTTCTCTCCCTGAAAACCCACTTCCTCTCTCCTGAAACCTTCTTCCTCTCTCCTGAAACCCACTTCCTCTCTCCTGAAAACCTTCTTCTTCTCTCCCTGAAAACCTTCTTCCTCTCTCCTGAAACCTTCTTCCTCTCTCCTGAAAACCTTCTTCCTCTCTTCTGAAAACCTTCTTCTTCTCTCCCTGAAAACCCACTTCCTCTCCCTGAAAACCCTCTTCCTCTCTCCTGAAAACCCACTTCCTCTCCTCTGAAAACCTTCTTCTTCTCTCCCTGAAAACCCACTTCCTCTCCTCTGAAAACCTTCTTCTTCTCTCCCTGAAAACCCACTTCCTCTCCTCTGAAAACCTTCTTCTTCTCTCCCTGAAAACCCACTTCTTCTCTTCCTGAAAACCTTCTTCTTCTCTCCCTGAAAACCCACTTCTTCTCTCCCTGAAAACCCACTTCCTCTCTCCTGAAAACCTTCTTCCTCTCTCCTGAAACCTTCTTCTTCTCTCCCTGAAAACCCACTTCCTCTCTCCTGAAAACCTTCTTCTTCTCTCCCTGAAAACCCACCTCCTCTCTCCTGAAAACCTTCTTCTTCTCTCCCTGAAAACCTTCTTCCTCTCTCCTGAAACCTTCTTCCTCTCTCCTGAAAACCTTCTTCCTCTCTTCTGAAAACCTTCTTCTTCTCTCCCTGAAAACCCACTTCCTCTCCTCTGAAAACCTTCTTCTTCTCTCCCTGAAAACCCTCTTCCTCTCTCCTGAAAACCCACTTCCTCTCTCCTGAAAACCCACTTCCTCTCCTCTGAAAACCTTCTTCTTCTCTCCCTGAAAAACCGTCTTCTTCTTTCCTGAAAACCTTCTTCTCTCCCTGAAAACCCACTTCCTCTCCTCTGAAAACCTTCTTCTTCTCTCCCTGAAAACCCACTTCCTCTCTCCTGAAAACCTTCTTCTTCTCTTCCTGAAAACCTTCTTCTTCTCTCCCTGAAAACCCACTTCTTCTCTCCCTGAAAACCCACTTCCTCTCTCCTGAAACCTTCTTCCTCTCTCCTGAAACCCACTTCCTCTCTCCTGAAAACCTTCTTCTTCTCTCCCTGAAAACCTTCTTCCTCTCTCCTGAAACCTTCTTCCTCTCTCCTGAAAACCTTCTTCCTCTCTTCTGAAAAACCTTCTTCTTCTCTCCCTGAAAAACCCACTTCCTCTCCCTGAAAACCCTCTTCCTCTCTCCTGAAAACCCACTTCCTCTCCTCTGAAAACCTTCTTCTTCTCTCCCTGAAAACCCACTTCCTCTCCTCTGAAAACCTTCTTCTTCTCTCCCTGAAAACCCACTTCCTCTCCTCTGAAAACCTTCTTCTTCTCTCCCTGAAAACCCACTTCTTCTCTTCCTGAAAACCTTCTTCTTCTCTCCCTGAAAACCCACTTCTTCTCTCCCTGAAAACCCACTTCCTCTCTCCTGAAAACCTTCTTCCTCTCTCCTGAAACCTTCTTCTTCTCTCCCTGAAAACCCACTTCCTCTCTCCTGAAAACCTTCTTCTTCTCTCCCTGAAAACCCACCTCCTCTCTCCTGAAAACCTTCTTCTTCTCTCCCTGAAAACCTTCTTCCTCTCTCCTGAAACCTTCTTCCTCTCTCCTGAAAACCTTCTTCCTCTCTTCTGAAAACCTTCTTCTTCTCTCCCTGAAAACCCACTTCCTCTCCCTGAAAACCCTCTTCCTCTCTCCTGAAAACCCACTTCCTCTCCTCTGAAAACCTTCTTCTTCTCTCCCTGAAAACCCTCTTCCTCTCTCCTGAAAACCCACTTCCTCTCCCTGAAAACCCACTTCTTCTCTCCCTGAAAACCCACTTCCTCTCTCCTGAAAACCTTCTTCCTCTCTCCTGAAACCTTCTTCTTCTCTCCTGAAAACCCAGTTCCTCTCTCCTGAAACCTTCTTCTTCTCTCCCTGAAAACCCACTTCCTCTCTCCTGAAAAGCCTCCCTGGTGTTCCATGACCATATGTAAACACGTTGACTCAGCCACAGAGACACGCCACATCGTTGGAAATCCCATTGTGTGTTATGTATTTAGTTTACTATGCGATCTACAAACATGACCTGATTTCATGATCGTGCCACCCTCTCGGTATCCTAAGGCTGAGGTTGTGGTTTGGGATCATGGCCGTACAGTTGGGTTCATGTGCAGTAAGTGTGCTGAATAATGGGTTAGGGTTAGAGGCCTCTCTCTACGTTGTGTCTGCTCTATGTTTAGCACGCTGTGAGACTAACCTCTTGGGCGGGAGTTGACGTAGATCTGCGTCATGTATTTAAGAGAGAGAGAGGGGGAGGGGAGAGGGGGAGAGGGGGGGAGAGGGGGGGGAGAGAGGTGGAGAGAGGTGGAGAGAGGGGGAGAGGGAGGGAGAGAGAGCGGGAGGAGAGAGAGAGAAGGAGAGAGACGGGGAGAGAGACAGAGAGTGGGGGGAGAGAGGGGGAGGGAGAGAGAGACTGAGAGAGAGAGACGGAGAGAGAGAGACGGAGAGAGAGAGAGGAGAGGGAGGGAGTGGGAGAGAGTGGGGGAGAGTGAGGGGGGAGAGAGAGAGAGAGAGAGAGAGAGAGAGAGGAGAGAGAGAGAGAGAGAGAGAGAGGAGAGAGAGAGAGAGGAGAGAGAGAGAGAGGAGAGATAAATAAAAACCTTCAGAACCTTCAGGTTAGCTTGAAGTGTGCTTCTGGCTAATGATGTCATGATTTTCCAACTGTGGTATCTGGAGCTAAAGACGATAAGAACGTATGTCAGACATGCTGTCCAAGCTCTGCAGCCTCAGTCCTTTGGACAGCTCATTCAACCACCTCATAACATCTTCCTGTTTCGTTGCTAAGAGGCCTCAGGTCTTCCATGTCAATTTCCTCCGGTTTCAAATCATCTTTGATGTTGAGGTATCAAATCAAATCATCGTTTCCAGAGCCTCGTTTACAAGCGATGTCACAGATGCCCGTGGAATGGCACTTAGCAGATGTGTAGCAGTTAAACGTTTGGTATGTGTGCTAGGGTTAGCCTAACCCAGACCCACTCAGCAGGTCGACTGACTGTCCCAGTTGTCGGAGAACATCTCCTACGCTAGGCCTCACCCGTACATCTTTCATGATGGGGTCCAACTCGTAAATGTCAACCTTCCAACCGCCTGTGTTTTTCTGACTAATTTATCGGAAAAACTCGGCATGCGTCAATAATGAATGAAGCTGCTCGACTGGAGCATGCAGGCGGGAGAGGACGAGATGGATCGTTGGGCTCTGTGACTTAGAAAACAGGAAGAAGGTAACTGTTAGGAAACAGGTATATCTACGAAGAAACTCCAGTCCCTTTCCTTGTGTGCATGGTTTCGTGTGAGCTCAACGCCATACGTACGACTCATTTTATATGTGGTGATTTTCGATTGTGTGTGTGTAGGGTGTGCGTGTCTACATGCCTGTGTGTGTGTGTGTGTTATGGTAATGGGTGGTGGCTTCCTCTCTCTCTCTCTGGGCGTCCCAGATAGTGTCGGCCTGATTCTCCGGAGTCCACGTAGAGAGACACCACAGTCACTAAGTGGCTCTGATCTAATCCATATGTCCCCCCTCTCTGTCCCTCTTATCTCCACACTCGTGTTTATAGTCGCTCGCCCGCGACGGGGGAAGCTCACGGTGTGGGAGGTCTAATTAGTCCGAGTGTCTCCAGGCACTCGAGTTAAAGCAGCGTGTGTGTGTGTGTGTGTGTGTCTAACCCGTGTGTGTGTGTGTGTGGGTATTGTTCTCCAGGGATATTAATTAGGAGTTCGGAGGCCCATTGAGTTAGTTTCTCCCACAGCTGTCTGGAACATGCTGCATTATGGGTAAACGTAAATACACTGGGGAATGTGGTCCCCTGTCTACGGCATTCAGGCCCCTTATTAAGGTCGTCTATTGACTGATCTGAACGATGCGGTCGATGCCGGTCAAATGTTTTTCTGTGTGCGTGCGGGTCACCTTGGTAACCCCGGGGGGGAAAAACATGTGGTACGGCGTTCGAATGATTAGTCTACAAAAGCACAGCTGATACCTATCTGGGTTTTCCCACGTTGCGTAGACGGAGCGAGCGTTCGGTCGGTGTGGCGAGCGCACGCCCTGGTGGTGTTTTCTTCGTTTCTAACGTGTGTTTTGGGGTTGTCATGCATGTGAAAGACATCTCTTGTTTTAAATACACTATCGTGTACCGTTTGTGTGTGTGTGTGAGAGAGAGCGTGAGAGAGACCAGTGGAATAGCGTGCAGCATCACTGATTACATGATGTTGAAATGACTCTTGTAATCCTGGGACATATCCCCACCCCCCTGTTTGACCCAGGCAGTGGTCAGGCAGGATGGTTGGCTGGTGGGGCTGGTTGGTGGGGCAGGGGGGCTGGATGTCTGGCTGGCTGGTTGGTGGGGCTGGATGTCTGGCTGGCTGGTTGGTGGGGCTGGATGTCTGGCTGGCTGGTTGGTGGGGCAGGCTGGTGGGGCAGGGGGGCTGGATGTCTGTCTGTCTGTCTGTCTGTCTGTCTGTCTGTCTGTCTGGCTTGCAGAGCGCATCTGCAGGCACATGTTGGCTCACCCTCGCCACAGGCAAAGGAAATGAAAAGTGGTGGTTATGTCACGGGCTGTCTAATCCGCCCTGGCTGGCAGATACTGCAGTGGGCCGGGTTGGGGGAGGGGGGGTGGGGGGGATAACTCTGGCTTCATTGAAAGGAGAAGCCCTGGCCTGGGTTAGTATGATCCACACTGCTACTGGGATGCACCACTGGATCCCACACACTGGAGACACCAACGCTCGTCCTGGGTGTGTTCTGTTACCACGGACACTGGGGAAGACATCGCTCATAAAGCGCTGGGGAAAGTTTCATCAAATCCACCCCCCCCCCTCCTCCTCCTTTGGCCCTCTCCACTGATGTGTGCGTCATCCTATAGGAGGCACCGACCCAGCGTCGACCTTGGTCTTTATCCTGACGTTATGAGAGCTGACTGGAACCTTTACCGTTCCCCAGACGGGCCCCAGCTGTTCCGGCCGTCCCGGCTGACCTGCCAGCGCCGAGTCAGGGGTCGGGGGAGAGGTGCGGGGCCGTGGGGCTGGTGACCCCCCCCCGCGTGCAGCCTCTCAGACCCACAGCTAGCTAGCTAGCCAGACCCACGGCTAGCTGGCTAGCCAGCCCCACGGCTAGCTGGCTAGCAAGCCCCACGGCTAGCTGGCTAGCCAGCCCCACGGCTAGCTGGCTAGCCAGCCCCACGGCTAGCTGGCTAGCCAGCCCCACGGCTAGCTGGCTAGCCAGCCCCACGGCTAGCTGGCTAGCCAGACCCACGGCTAGCTGGCTAGCCAGACCCACGGCTAGCTGGCTAGCCAGACCCACGGCTAGCTGGCTAGCCAGCCCCACGGCTAGCTGGCTAGCTGGCTAGCCAGCCCCACGGCTAGCTGGCTAGCCAGCCCCACGGCTAGCTGGCTAGCTGGCTAGCCAGCCCCACGGCTAGCTGGCTAGCCAGCCCCACGGCTAGCTGGCTAGCTGGCTAGCCAGCCCCACGGCTAGCTGGCTAGCCAGCCCCACGGCTAGCTGGCTAGCCAGCCCCACGGCTAGCTGGCTAGCCAGACCCACGGCTAGCTGGCTAGCCAGACCCACGGCTAGCTAGCAAGCCAGACCCAGAGAGGGAGACGCAGCCAGCCAGGCCTGGCGAGAAGAGCAGATCACCCGGTAGCATGGCCAAGGCTATATCTGCTGTGTGAGATCCTCATGGGCAGATTAACAGGGTCAGAGGCTGGTGGGGGTGGAGGAGGGGCTAAACAGACTTATGTGTTCACTCTCACTAGCTTTGCTGTCACTCACTGACTCTCTGACACGCTGGCCAGAACGTGCGTGTGGTTGGATCTCTGATGGCGTTCAGAGACGTTGTCGTGGTGATGTTTGATCTGGGGCCGAGGAAAGACAGACGCATCTCATGTCTAGCACTCGCCAAATAAACGATGAAAAACAATAACAACGACGGCGCGTGTGTAGAACTGTGGTGTAAAAGCGATATCCCACGTTGCCTGTGCGTTGTCAATCAGCACGGCTGTGATTATCAGCGAGCTGAAGTCTGAACAGCCGTGTTGATCCCCCTCACGGGTGACGTAGCTTAAATATATAGTGTGTATCCAAGTACTGTACATGTCTGTGTGTGTGTCTGACCTGTGTGTGCCTGCGTGACCTTCCCTCGTCTGTGTTCCAGATAAGTACAACTCCTACGTGACGCTGAAGGTGCAGAATGTCAAGAGCACCACCATCACGGTGCGAGGAGACAAGCCCTGCTGGGAGCAGGACTTCATGTTGTAAGTGTGCACACACACACACACATACACACACACATACACACACACACACACACACACTTGTCAGACACACACACACATACACACACACACACACATGTCAGACCAGACTAGACACACTCACAGCCAGACAGACAGACACACTCTCTCTCACACACACACACACGGGTCAGACACACACACACACACATACACACACACGCACACACACATACACACACACACACACACACACACACACACACACACACACACATGTCAGACCAGACTAGACACACTCACAGCCAGACAGACAGACACACTCTCTCTCACACACACACACACACGGGTCAGACACACACACACACACACATACACACACACGCACACACACACACACACACGGGTCAGACACACACACATACACATACACACACACATACCAGACCAGACACACTCACAGCCAGAAAGACACACTCTCTAACACACACACACAGAAACTGTGCCAAACTCTGTTGACAAACAGATGGAGGCAGGAGTAGGGCGGGGCTAATCAGTCTGAATAAAAGCCAGGTGCTGATTGGCTTTCGTGGTCATGCTGCAATCCCTTTAGCCGCAGGGAGAGATGTATCAGGGCCGTCTCTGATGCTGCTGAAACACACACACACACACACACGGGTCAGACACACACACACACACACACACACACGGGTCAGACACACACACACACACGCACACTGCTGAAACACACACACACACACACACACACACACACACACACAGGTCGGACACACACACACACACACTGCTGAAACACTGCTACTCTGCTGCTCAGGTTAGTCGTTTGTCAGGAAGTAAACACGGCCTGCCACTTTCTCCTATTTCCAGGAATGAGGTTACGCTGGTACCCGACAGCACACAGGTGGCATTTATTTATTTTCGGCCTAGACGACGTTCACTTCCTTCTCATTATTCATTTGTTTCGCTTCCCCTGTTTCCAGTTGACCTGATTGTGGTATGTAGGGCGTCCAGTCTCCCACCAGAGGTGTTTGTGTACTTTATTGTCTCCGTGTTTGTTTTTCCAGACCCTGAGCGCGTGCGCCGCGCCGCTTTAACTTGACAATGACCGTCGCTCAACGCCGTCCCCACGTGTGAAGCCGCTGTCTAGCCTCCACCTGTTACTCCTCTGTGCGTATCAGGTAGTCAGTGTCGCGACCTGGACTTACCTCGAGCTGTGGTTCAGCTCGAGGTAAATTAGACGTTTTTTTCCTCAAAGCTCGTTTTTTTTTCCGGTGAGAAGTTTAAATCCGCTGTCTCGGTCGAACTGGTTGTGCTGGATGTTCCCGTGGCGACGGAGAGACGCCTGTATCCAGGTAACAGGGTGATGTCATCGATACCTGGGTGTTTCACGGACTCAGATTAGCTCCTTTTGTTTACCGTCTCCCAGGGCGTGTTTAGACAGATCTCCCGGTGATCTCCCGGTGTTCCAACCGCTGTCCGGTGAAGACGGGCGGGGTGTGCGTCTCTCCCGGTCTGAGGCATGTCCAGACATGTACCCAGTGACATCCAGCCAGTCCTGTTGTCGGGGTCAAGGGTCAAGCTTGGCTGTGCACTTGCTGCACCAGGCCATTTCGTAGGCGTAGATCTATAAACGTAGCACGAGGCATCGTCCTTGAGACGGCCGAGACTTGAAGTGTATGATGATGAGTTATGATATCGTCATGGTAAACACCCCAGAAAGGCCAAGCTCAATCTCCCCTGTACCTCTCAGACGACACATGTTCTTCACATGCTGCGCTAAACCCCTTCGACACATCACAAGCAGCACGCTGTTAACACTTCAGAGCCGAGCAAAACATTCAGTGAGGAGGATGATGGCTGTTTTGTCTTTGTGAAAGTGGCGCCGTGTGGGTTCGCGATGCGAGGGGAAATCAACAGGAAGTCGAAGAGAGCGACGTCGCGGTCGTTGCGTTTCGCTCGAAGCCTCAGAATCCCCATCTGTCAACTGTGGAAACCCATCAATTAGTAAACCTTCCATTCCACCCCGCTCCGCCTCGCCTCTCTTAAGTGTTTAGACGGCTCCTTTTCGGCTCTTCTTCGTTGGTTTTCCAGAAGCATGTAGAACCCCCCCCGTGGTGGGAGTCTGTTCATCCCTGTCTCATCGCTCTGACAATAAACCCTCTGATGAAACATTAATGGCTTTCTAAATTCTGCTTTTACACAACACTAGGGGGGGGTGGGGGGGGCAGCCTGGGGGGGTGGGGGGGGCAGCCTGGGGGGGGGGTCTTTTCATGCTTCCACAATTTATGCTGCCGAAAGGAGGGAGGGAGAGATGAGAGCGATGTCAGCTGGTGATTGATGGCCCCCGAAACGCGTGTTTACTTTTGTTCGACGCAAAACGAAACGTTTGTTCGAACAAAACGTAGTAGCCCCAACGAGAGAGGAGATGGGTGTATCGCCGGAGCGACCGCAGGAGTCGAATCAACTTTTGCACGAGTTCGAAACGGGCCTCAACGAGCCGTCTGAACTGCCCGGAGCTTCTAGAAGGTTCCTCTGTGGGCGTGGCCTGAGGGTAGAGGTGCCGCGTCTCTTACTGTGAGAGCCAGAGCCTTTTGTGTCGCACCTGGTCGCCCAGACGCCATGGTAACTCCACGCATCTCCTGTTAATTATCTCTCCCTCTCTTTGATAATCTTCTCTCTCATCTCTCGGCTTTTGTCGGTGCCGCTGCGTTTACTAACGCTGTGGGGGGGGGGCATGGTAATGAGAAGGGACGTGGTTGTACTGGGCATGAGATAAGCTGCTTTATTGCTGTTTGTCTGCACTCCGCCGTAGCGAATGGAACAGGAAGTTGAAAGAAATATGCGTTTGGACAGTGAGAGTGAGAGTGTGTGTGTGTGTGTGTGTTCTTCCTCTCCAGTGAGATCAACAACTTGGACCTGGGGCTCGTGGTGGAGGTGTGGAACAAGGGCCTCATCTGGGACACCATGCTGGGGACAACCTGGATGCCCCTCAAACACATCCACCATTCAGAGGAGGTGACTGCTGCAGAGAACACACTCTCTCTCTCTGTCTCTTCTCTGTCTCACTCACGGTCACACACTCCAACATACCCCCTCACACACACACACACACACACACACATCCACCATTCAGAGGAGGTGACTGCTGCAGAGAACACACTCTCTCTCTCTGTCTCTCTCTGTCTCACTCACAGTCACACACTCCAACGTACCCCCCTCACACACACACACACGCAACCTCTGTCACGTTCACACAGACACGCACACATACGCTTGCTCGCAATCTCTTTCACTCACACACACACACACACATCCATAACGGTAAAAGCGAGTCTATGAGGAGTCTGGATGAATGGTGATCCTCCTTAATGGTGGTGGTTTGATCCTTTGATCGCGGCTCCTTTTGAAGTCCTCCGTGCGGCCTGTTCTCGCCTCTCTGCAGGAGGGCTCGGGGGAGTGGACCGCGCTGGACGCCGAGGTCCTGATGAAGGCGGACGAGATCTACGGCACCAAGAACCAGACGCCCCACCGCCTCCTGTTGGACACGCGCTTCGAGCTGCCTTTCGGTGAGCCTGCCTCCCTGCCTCCCTGCCTCCCTGCCTCCCTGCCGCCCTGCCTCCCTGCCCCCTGCCCCCTGCCCCCCCTGCCCCCCTGCCTCCCTGCCCCCCTGCCTCCCTGCCTCCCTGTCCCCCTGCCTCCCTGCCCCCCTGCCGCCCTGCCGCCCTGCCTCCCTGCCTCCCTGCCACCCCCGCAGAGAGCCTCTCTCTGGGTCTTGACACAAACAAACGCGTCTAGGAGGTGTGCGTTTTTACCGCTGCGGTAGAGCCGACATGTCGAGTTCAGTCGAGGCGGAGGACGAGGCTGTGGCCGGGGGGCCCAGCCGAACGTCCCGGTCGCCAGCTTCCTCCCGTGACCTCTCCTCCTCTCTGACGTGTCCGCCCCTCGCCGTATTGATTGGCTGAAATGCCACCAGGTATGCGCTGGCCTCACGCTCCACAGAACAGAGGGTACAGTTGCGTAATCTGTGTGTCTCTCTAGGATCACTGGCATCAAAGTGGAAGCTGTGTGTGTGTGTGTAGGAGGGCTGGAGCATCTCACCAGTCTGATCTTTGAAGGTAGCGGGAGGTGTGTGTGTGTCTGTGTGTGTGTGTGTGTGTGTGAATGAGAGAGTTTGTGTGTGTGTGTGTGAATGAGAGTGTGTCCTCGCTCTCAAAATGACGGATCCTATTCAGAACAGCGCAGGGTGCTGACCTATGTGTCTTCTGAAGGCACTGGCCTTTGTGGCCGGCCATCTTTCATGTCCAGCCTCTCTGTAGAACGTCACAGGCATGGCCAGCCTCTCTGTAGAGCCTCACAGGCATGTAGAGCATCACAGGCATGTAGAGCATCACAGCATGTAGAGCATCACAGGCATGTAGAGCATCACAGGCATGTAGAGCATCACAGGCATGTAGAGCATCACAGGCATGTAGAGCATCACAGGCATGGCCCTGTGTCTCAGGGATAACCCGTCAGAACCCTGCGATTCCCAGTCCCACAACTCTTAGCGGGCCCCGGGAAAACTAACTATTTTTAATGTCTCACCCTAAGTGTCTCATGATCTATTCAAAAGGCATGAATTTATGATGACACCATGGAATGCGTAAGATCCATGGTATGGGGCGGGATGGAGAACGTGGAGCCAGGCTCTCCAGTCACACCTCTCTCTCTCTCTCCTGTCTCTCTGTGTGTGTGTTTGTTTGTGTGTGTGTGTATGTCTCGCCCAGACATCCCCGAGGACGAGGCTCAGTATTGGACGCGCAAGCTGGATCACATCAACACCATGGGGATCCACGACGAGGTAGGAGAAGCCCCCCTGAGATCCAGACGCTCCGTCTCACACACACGTCTGCCTAGCCTGAACTCTGGTGTTTGGGCGGCTGGAGGATGTCTGGTTTCGGGGGCTGTTCTTCGTGACAACCAGAGAGGTCTTGCTTGCCGTGTGGGGGGATTTTGGTACATGAAAGTGTTGGGCTTCACTTTAAAAGGAAGAAGATGTTAAATGTATTCCGCGTGTTTTCTGAACATTCCAACAGAGATGGAGGGATACATGACACAGTCATCCGTGAGCTATGCAGGGAACACGTTTGGATGTAATATGATAACACCTGTCATTTGGCTATGGCATGCACAGGTTGAGGCTAAAATCATGTGATCTCTTCCTTCACCACACGTTTGCATGGGACTGGCAAACTGGTTTTGCTACAGGACAGTCTGTTTTGCATGTGTGACATGAGTGGAAGGGAATCCAGTGGGATTCTGTTGTCGTGCTGGACGCGGGTGTTCTAGAACTCTTCAACTGAAGGACCAACTCTTCTTCTGTTGCTGCTCCCAAGTTGTGGAACAGCCTACCTTTTATACATTAGGTCCTCTACTCCTAGCAACGTTTTTAGACTTTAGATCTTTTTTTCTTCAGCATTTGAGTCTGCAGTTGGGTAGGAATTTTGGTTTATGTTTCTCATGTTTTATAAATATGTCTAGTTGGTTGTATGTTTTGACTGTACAGCACTTTGGTCGAGATATGTTGTTTTTAAATGTGCTTTATAAATACAATTGACTTCCTGCATGCAAGAAGCTTGCTAGAACACGATCATGATCTGATTATAGTCTTGGTAGTGGCGGTGGAAATATTTCACAATTTGATATTAGATTTGTGATTGTACGATGATAATGATGATGGTCAAATGACTTAACTACTGTTTTCTTTCTCCTATGCCCTTCTCTACTTCCTCCTCTGTCTCCGTTTCCTCCTCCTCCTCCTCTCCCTCCTCCTCCTCTCCTCTCCTCCTCCTCCTCCTCCCTCCTCCTCCTCCTCCTCCTCCTCCTCCTCCTCCTCTTCCTCTTCCTCTTCTCCAGGACGAGGTCCACGGTCGCCCTCTTCCGTTCGCTCCGTCCCAGTGCTGTGAGTTTGACTTCCATACCCTCTCAGCCCACTAGATGGCAGCAGTGGGCCAATCCTGGCTTTGTGGGAGCCCGTCGCTGTTAATATAGCCTTAGGTTTATGTGAACCCCCACCTCCCCCCACCACACACAGTTTATTGAGCGCTTGGATGATGAACTGACAGTCACCGATAGAGATGTCCCATGTCCATGCATGCCTCTGAATGCTGTGTCATTGTGATGGTTTGTGTGTCTACCGTCTTGCTGATCTCGTAATCGTTCACTCTCTTGTTCACTTTCTCTAAACTGCCAATGTGCTTCTCTGCTAACGTCTACGCTTTCACCAGGCAACTATTTCGGATGGGCTGACTCACAGAGTATGTTGAACACTGTTGTGACCGAAACCCCTCTTTCCTAAAGCTTTCCCTTGGCCTTTCCTTAGTGCTTTGTGCATGTTCTGGAACAATCTAAGCTTCAGTCAGGAAAGGAGGGAAAAAAGGGATGTTATGCATTGAATTGACAAACTGCCTCCTCCCCCCCCCACCACACACACACACACTCACACACATATTAACGTATGCATATTAATGAGAACACGTGTGAAAAAGTCATTTTCTTTACACTTGTAAAACACATGAGTAACAATGGTATTTTTCAGAATAAGAGCGTAAACCGGAATATTTTCGTGTATATAATGTCATGTAGTTATTAGGACGTCAGGAAGCAGTGGTCAAGGGGAGACGGCTTCTCCAGACGAGCCGTGCGCACCCTCATCCTCCTCAGGTGTCACCTTGACATCTCCTTCTTCGCTCCCTCTCTCGCTGTCTGCTTTCCAGACATCAGGGGAATCAGAATGTGTCCCCAGTCTCCTCTCACTTATCAGTCTGGAGCTGTTAGCTCCGTCCTCTCCGCCGGGCAGGTCCCACGGGCTGGCTGGCAGCTCGCCAGAACCCCCCCCGTCTCCTCTCAGTCGCAGACACCGAGCAGGCGCACACCGTTTTCCTGTCAGAACGAGCCCCTCCTCCCCTTGTTGAGTTAGTCGTTGGCCGCACAGACACTTCCTGTTTCGCGCAGACACTTCCTGTTCCGCGCAGACACTTCCTGGTCTGCACAGACACTTCCTGTTTCGCGCAGACACTTCCTGTTTCGCACAGACACTTCCTGTTCGCACAGACACTTCCTGTTCCGCGCAGACACTTCCTGTTCCGCACAGACACTTCCTGTTTCGCTTCGCGTTCTCCTCTGCACGGCGAGTCTGCGTTCCGTCTGGCAAGCCTCCCCGCATGACGACGGTCTCTACGGCTAGACAGTGCATGACCCCTGACCTCTGCCCCATGACCTCTGATCCTAACTCTTACCTGACCCTGCCCCTAACCCAGTGTTTTGTGAATCCCTTTTTATTCTGATGTACACTCAAACAATGGGACTGCGTGTTCGTAATCCCCCCAAGTCGTTCATTTGTTTTTGACATCTTCCCAAGTCTCGTGCATAAACCGTTGACCCTTGAGGGCATAGGTTGGTTAAAGGTGCAGTTCTATGGGTGCATGTTAAACCCTCTGTGTCGTATAAAAGACCTCTACAAATACATTTAGATTTGATTGTGGATGATTTGAGTTAGTATGCAAAGCAGCTGAGGTGTGTAAGAAGAACGTTAAGTCACATGACCTCTCCCCCGCCGTCCACAGCCCTGACAGACGACCTGGACGACAGGGACAGCGACTACCGCAGTGAGACCAGTAACAGCCTGCCCCCCCGTTACCACACCACCGCCCAGCCCAACTCCTCCGTGCACCAGTACCCCCTGGGGCTCCCCTGGGCGCCGCCCCCCCGCAGCCACGGGGAGTCCTGCGCTGACTCCATGCACAGCTTCGACATGGGGGAGCATCGAGGGAACAGGTACGCGCACGCAAACACACACACACACACACACACACACACACATGAATGGACTCTCACACACACACAACCACACATGAATGGACTCACACACACACAACTACACATAAATGGACTCACACACACACACACACACAACCACATACGGATGGACACACACACAGATAAACACACAACCACACACCCACGCGCACAACCACACACAGGAGGACACACTGACACAGTAGCCAAAACACGAAACACGAACGCGTCCTTCCTCACAGTGAACTGTTGACACATGGCGTAGGGAAAGAGATTGCAGTAGTTCCTCTGGAGAGCGGTGGAACTTGGCCGAGTGCTTCTGTGTATGAAAGGACTTTCCCCCTCTGTCACAGCCTGTCTGTTGATCGTCCTGCTGCGTCACCATGGCGATGGGACAGGCTTGGGCGGCAACTGAGTTTGTCAGCGTGTTGAACGTATTCAAGTGTTGTGTGCTTTAGGTCCGGTTACTTACCTGATGTGTCGTTGAATCTTTCGGTGATTTACATATCTGCTTGAAGGCGTGTAGTTGCTCATTTTGAAAAGGGTGAGTCTCGCTGCGACCTTGTTTTATAGTCTGTAGTTTGTTCTCTGTGTGGTTAATTGAGCAAAAATTGAATTTAGGTGTAGCTGTGGGAAGATGACTTTGTTAATCTTCCCACATAACTAAAGCTTGTTAAGAGGAAGTAGTTTTTTTTAAGAATGTGGAAATGATCTCCGCCTGCTTGGACATTTTCCAAGATGGAATTGACTCTTTTACGCTTGTGCATGGCTGTGGACAGTGCATGTTTTGGAGAGATTGCTGTAAATCTGTCTGTGAGGACCGATGGGAAGCTGATCCGGATAATTCCATAGCATCAGAACCGAGGTGTGGGATTACGCCCAGGAAACACTGGTAGATCTTGTTTCTTTGTGAACTTGGGACTTTTTTTTAAACATTCATTCATGTTGTGAACTTAGTTTAGCCTTCCCTGGACCCTGGTTTTCAAGGAAGTGTCCGTTTAAAAGATTTCAAAAAGCAATTTGTTTTCTCAATGATAAAGATTATACTTGTTATTGGTGAATTTATTCAGTAGCATGACAGTTTTGTTTCAGGCCCTTTGGGGGGGATCTCAACTGTTAATCCCTTTCATACATCACTATTCAACAACCGACCAATGGGACACGCGCACACACAGACACAGCTTCTCAACACTCCACACCCTCACAACACTCCAAATGCAATTGTTACTCTGCGTTTCCTTGGCATGGCATGTAACGCTGATATTTGCTTTTGTCACTGGCCGTTTTCATCTGGCATTTATGCCTGTCTCTGCTGTCTCTCTACTTTTGAAACGGTTTGCTTTTCTTTTCTGTTTTGTCTCTTTTTCCCCCCCCTTCACCCCTTCCTTTCCCTCCCATTACCCTACTGCATTACTTCCCCCGCTCACATTAGACCCCTAAACCAGAGAGGCAGAGTCAGAATAATTCCGGTAGATTCCGGCATGGGCGTGGAAGATTGGGAGAGCAAATACAAGTCGCTGGGTAGAAGTCAGCTGAGTGAGTTCCTGGACCGGGAAGATGACGGCAGGAGTGTCAACCTCCTCGCAGGGAGGAGCCGCCCAGTGCCCTCAGGCAGCCCTGTCTGCCCAAGCGCTAAGCACCCTGCCGTGTCACCTGCCACCTACCCGGAGAGCTACGACACCATCGATCGACGGAGGAAGAAGAGGATCAGAGACTCGGGAGGTTTGGCCTTCAGAGGCGCGGACGACCCGGGAGACGAAGTTCCCCCGCTCCCCGACCCGGGGCGTCTCCGCCGGAAGAGGGGGGAGCTTGTTCTCCGGCAGGTGGCCGACCTGGAGGAGGAGGAGGAGCTGATGACGCCGTGCCTGAAGCCGTACAAGAACGGGCTGCTGTACAAGACGAGGATGTGGGCGAAGAACAGGCTGGAGGACACGCTGGAGAACTACGTGGCTTTCCAGGAGGAGGAGGAGGCGGCCAGGCTGAGGGCGGGTTTCGAGTACGGCTACGAGGGTTCCGAGGAGCCGCCCTACCCCGTGAGGCCGGAAGAGGAGCGGCCCTACCTCGTGGGGCGGGAAGAGGAGCTGCGGGAGATAACCTCTCTATCGGAGGCTGTTTACTCTGAGAGTGGAAGGGTCCGTGGCAGACACGCCTCCTCTTACGCGGAGAAGTCCCTGGGTTATCGAGGGAAAATGGGGAGGATGGGCGGGTGGGATCAAGAGGCCATGCTGTCTCCCGTGGAAGAGCCGAGCGAAGAGTACGTGGACCCTATGGACGAGCTCCAGTGTTTGGTGGAAACTGTGTCCGAGTACCTGGCGGAGAAAGAAGAGGAGATCAGCAGGTACGGATCCCTTCCGATGCCGAGCAAGTCCAGGCTGTCGTCTCAGGGCAGCGTGACGACGGAGACGGTCGGGGAAGACCCCGGTGGCACCTCGAAGGGAGAGAGTCAAACTCAGGCGCCACCCGATCAAGGGATATCCGGGGTGAAGAATGCCGTCACTTCCCTGTTCAGTTCCTTCACTGACAAAGTGAGTTTGGCCCCTAAGCCGCCGCCCAGTTCTTTACCCACTGAAACGAAAGAGGCACCATCTCCAGCCCCTCCTCAGTCTGGAATATCAAAGCTTTTTTCCTTTATCCCCAAATCCGCCAATACCCCACCCGTGGCCATCGTGTCCCCTGTGGAACCTGACTCGAACAAAACATTTGGGTTTAATTCCCGGCCGCCTCTCCCTCAGTCTGAAGCCAAGACGCGAGACGATCATCGTCAGACGAACGCGGCCATCAGAACAGAGAGTCAGAACGGCTCGCGTCAAACCCCTGACGGCCAATCGGTTTTGGGGAAAATCAACCCTTTAAAGTTGTTCTCTGGGGGATGAGGTGGTGAATTCCACTGGGGTTAAAACACTGTCTGGCAGGGGTGGAACTGGAGGGGACCCAAAGGGACACGCTCACTGGGACGAGAAATATGTGCAGCCAGGCGATCCGTTCGCGACAGGTGTAGGACGCGGAGCAAGAATCGACAAAGCCAGGGGTGCATCCCATAATAAACAAGTCGACACTCAAGGAAGAACTGTTCACGGCTCTCCCCACCGTGTAGCAGGACCGACAGAACACGTGCCAACCTCTGTGGTTGGGAAGCCCATCGGACAAACGGAACAAGTGAATTCAGGTTTTTTCAGCCCTTTCAGAAAGTCTCTAAGCTCATTAATTGCCCCAGTTGCCTCGGTTGCTCCAGTTCCCCCTCAAGGACCACCACCCGTGATTGCATTTCCAGTGTTTCGGTCGGCAGAAGATGTTAGGTTTGAGAAGCCGATAGATCCTCCGAAACCAGAGGGAGGAATGTTGTCCGGGTTTCTTAAATTTGCCTCCGGCGAAGACGCCAGTACCTCCAAAAACACACAGCAACCGACGCAAATACACCCCGAAGCTCCGTCGACGTCAGGCACGACTCAAGGAACGTCAAACCCTCAGCCGCAGAACCGGGGTGGCGTGGGCGCGGGCGCGGTCCCCGGAACACAGCCACAGGGGAACCAAGAGACGGGGTGGTTCACCGGCCTGTTCAGACCAGCTTCAAATGAGAACGTTCACACTTCCTCGAAACACCCCTCCAGCTCCACATGGCTCAAACCCAAATATACCCAGTGGTCAACATAGACCTCAACAGCCCCAGATGCCCCCAGGGCATCAACAACAGTCTCCAAACCCAACGCCGGTGGCGGCGCCTCAACCTCAAGGGTTTTTGACTGGTCTTTTCAAAACAACCTCCACAGATGACTCATCACGCGTCGGCTCTAGCCAACCCCAACAAGGAGGCCTGTTGTCCGGGCTACTGAAATTCGGCTCTGCTAGCGACATATCTGGAAACTCAACACCGCAGACTTCCCTGAGCAATCAACCTGGTGTTCACCCCAATCAACCAGCCCCATCTCAGCAACCACCTCCGCAACAAGGGGGTCTACTGTCAGGGTTGTTTAAATTTGCTTCCTCTGACAACGTTTCAACCAGTCAAGTCTCTCAACCCCCCCCGAACCAGCTACCTATAGGTGGTCCCAACCAGCCTAGGATCGATCAACAGAATATTCCGGGCCAAAACCGTGGACCCCCACTCAGAGCAAGATCCCCAAGTGAGCTAGCTAACCAACAAGCGCAGGCTAATAAGCCAGGCTTTTCAAGGCAACAAACCATCCCACAGAGGTCTCCTTCTCAACAAGACGGCCTTTTATCTGGACTTTTAAAGTTCAACTCTGCGGACAACGTGTCCAATCAGCAGCCCCCGTCTACACAGCAACAACCCAGGACGTCTCATAGTCAGCAGTTTCAGGGAAGGCAGAGCATGTCAGTGCAAGGCCATATTCAACAAACGGACTCTTCATCACAGAGGCCTAGTCAACCTGGTGGTGGTCTACTTTCTGGGATATTTAAATCCTCCTCAGACAACGTGCCCCAGATACAGCAGACCCCGTTAGGCCACGAAATCAGGCCGCAGACGCCCTCATCCCAGAGTTATGAACCTCAGACACAGCAAGAAACAACAGGTCAGACTGGAGTGCTCTCAGGTCTGTTCAGCAAGTTAACACAGTCATCCGAGACTGTTCAAACGACCAGCCAGTCCCCAGCTCCCATGCAAACACAGCAAGAGAGGGAAATTGCCATCACAAAAGCCAGGCCGATTTCCCAGATAACTCCTCTATCTACACTTACGCCATCACAACAATCTACCCATACGACGCATCATGTTGAAGACAAGCCACCTGCTCAACAAAAAGGGTTTCTCTCAGGACTCTTCAACAGGAATACAATAGAAGAGCCCACAATACAGAATCAGGCTGAAACTATCGTTCAAAATCCGGAACAGTGGCCTGTACATCCTATGAGCACCCCAGGTTCCCTTCCAGTGATGTCCAACATTGGGCAAGGCGATCTCCATCGTTTCGTCGCAAGTCATGAAGTCAGACACGGGATGGGCGGTGTCCCCGTCTCTTTCAACACGGAGAGTTTAGACCTGAGAACTCCGACAACTTTTGTGAGGTCTCTTCAGAATAGAGCTCCTTACACTTCTGCCAGCACAGGCGATTTATCACAGTCGTGCTATTACGGGTCTCTCCCAGCACTTCACCCAATGCCATCCGCATACAGCACAGACAGCATGTATCCTATTTTACACGGATACCAAAACCCTACAATGATGCCATCCCAACAGTACTATGGGGGAAGTGATCAGTCGTTGTATGCAGTGACTGGACCAGATGGAGGCCAAACTCCAATGGCCTCGTACGGGATCCATTCTAGTTACGATGAAAATCAGTGGATCCGAGAATCTAGTCTATGGCAGCAGTTTCAGAACGAACTACAGCCTTGTCCTCGACCGGACGATCTGGCGTACGGACACCCGGACGATCTGGCGTACGGACACCCGTCCGACGCTACGTTGTTTCAGGGCTCTTCTCCCCACTGGAGCTCCACAAATATCAGCGGTCAGCAACAATACGGTCCGCCGCAAACATGGCAGGAGATCGACTACGACCCCGAGCAGACGGAACCTCACCAACTCGCTGCGTCCAGAGGCGGTAACAACGATCCTTATGCCAAGAAGAAGTTATGGAACAGCACCGATGACTTGGGACGCAATACACAATGCATATCAGAAGAAGGGAGTGCGTTGAACTTGAGTACCAAACCATGTAATCCTCGATTCGGCAAATGGCACTCATTTAACGACGGCAGCTGTTACAGCCTCAATGGTGTTACCTATCACGAGGGATATTATGAGGAGAACGCTCCCAGCCTTTCTTATTCAGCTAATTGGCATTACGGAAGCGATCAACAATTTCAGTCGCAAGAAAGGATCCATCAGAGCCAGTGTCATTTAAGAAGGCCAAGTGATCTCAACCATTCCCAAGCTGTAAACGGAGAAAGGGAAGATTTCCTGTACCTGCAAGAGACCGAATGGTACCAGCAATGGCTTGCGCTCTTAGAGCAAGGAATGTGGTGGCCAGCCGACGATGGCGACTGCGGATATTTCGTCTACACGGATCACGAGTACATCTACGCCCTCCTGACAGACGCAGCGGGGGAGTACGTGTACGCGTGCGCCCCAGAGGGAGAGCCCTGCGGAAACGGGACGCAGTCTGACAAGTTCCCCAGCGCTTGGCTGTGCGACGAGATGGTCACCGTATGCGGCTTCAAAGTTCCTCTGTACAATGAAGATGAGCTTCTCTGGCTTCCCGGTCAAGGGGATCCACAGCTCCTGCACACACCCCTGGACTTATCTGCTGCATACAGAAAAGGAAACCAAATCATGAATTTAAACCTGGAGCGTTTTTCTCAGATGTTTGAAAATTCCTTCCTGGCGCAGAGAGAGCAACCTGTGAATTTCTCTGATTATAGACTCAACAAAGTCAGGATGGATTCAGGACAACCAGGATATGTGTATCAGGACCCCGACACGGAGATTATGGACCTGTCTTGTCATAACGGTAACCATGGAGGCCCTTACTGGAACAACCAGGAATTGAAAGCACTTTTAGCTCAAAAGGTTCCCATTTCACTGAACTCTACCCCCACTACAGACTCCGCCCAGCAACGCTTGTACAACTGCTACCAGCCTCACCAACCTCGCCAGCGTCTGCGTTCATCCTCTGGGGTCGTCAAAGTGAAGCATGTGGACGACACATCGGAGGAGGAATGGAGGAAAAGAGTAAGCCCCGGGGAGGAACAGCCTAATCGGCAAGTCAAGAAAATATCATCGTTAATTTCCTCGTTCGTCGGCAAAACCTCCGAAGCGGATCGACGGAAATCACCCGCGGTTGAGACTCCTGTTGAACAGCAAGCCAAGGGGATTTTCTCATCAGGTTTCCAGAGTCTAAAGTCAAAGATCATAAAGGAGGATCCCCCAGCTACGACTCAGCCTCCAATCGTAACCCAGCAACAAATGAACCGGCCTGCTGCAGCCTCCTCTAGAATCCTACCCACACCTCCGACACAAATGAGAGAGCCCATCGGTCAGTCCCAGGCTGCGTCATCGAAGCCTAGGCTCGCAAGGCAAGCGACAATGTCCCAAGAGTCAGCCCCGCCAACACAACCCACCGTCGCACCAGGGCCTGTGGGGTCGGCGAAGGCCCCAAACCAATCTGCGTCTCTTGCGCAATCGCAGACGCAGCACGTCGTTGAGAAACCTGTGGAAAAACCAGCTGAGCCGCAGGCTGGGTTCATGAGCTTTTTCAAGTCTGCGGTGGGTATAGAGGAGCCGAAACCTGAGCCGACTAAATCCCCTCAGGCGCTGCCAAAACAACAAGAAACAACTGGCTCTACTGCTAGCTTAACTGGCTCTACTGCTAGCGTAACAGGCTCCACTGCTAGCTTAACAGGCAGTGCTCCCCCCCAATAAAGAAGGTTCTGGAGTTTCTAGTATGTTTGGATCTATAGGTAGTTTGTTTGGCTCAGAGCCCCCACCTCCACAGCAACCAAAGCCCAGTGTTACAGAGACTCCATCGACAAGACCTAAAGGCATACAGAAACAACAAACGATAGATAGTTTTAGTCAAAGTCAAGCCCCTCAGCTTCCAGGTAAAAGCATGTCCCAAGTGTTTCCTCCCACCTCTGGCCCTGTTCCAACACCTGGGAGATCACAGACGATGCCACCAACAGGAGAGACCAAACAGGAGCAGCCACCTAAACCAGCTGGAGGGCTGTTTGGAGCTCTTGGGGATATGCTATCTGGAACAACACCTAGTACTGCAGCTAAAGAAGAATCTCCAGTTTCTGGGCTGTTGTCCTTGTTTGGTGGATCTGCTTCCCAACCGGCTCCATCACAGGCTTCTGCTCCAACCCACCCTTCACATCAAACACACCCACCAGGAACAGCTCCTCAACCAGAACCGACCGTTGGAGGGTTCTTCTCCATGTTTTCAGGACCAAGTCCGCCCCAACCTGCCCCTCCAAACTGGGACCCACACCTCAAGCACCTTCACAACCAACTCCTCCACAACCAGAGCCAACTGCTTCAGGGTTTTCTCTCCATGTTTTCAGGACCAAGTCCGCCCCAACCTGCCCCTCAAACTGGGCCCACACCTCAAGCAACTTCACAACCAACTCCTCCACAACCAGAGCCAACTGCTTCAGGGTTTCCTCTCCATGTTTTCAGGACCAAGTCCGCCCCAACCTGCCCCTCAAACTGGACCCACACCTCAAGCAACATCACCACTCCACAACCAGGGCCAACTGTTTCAGGTTTCCTCTCCATGTTTTCAGGACCAAGTCCGCCCCTCAACCTGCCCCTCAAACTGGGCCCACACCTCAAGCAACATCCCAACCAACTCCTCCACAACCAGGGCCAACTGCTACAGGGTTCTTCTCCATGTTTTCAGGACCAAGTCCGCCTCAACCTGCCCCTCAAACTGGGCCCACACCTCAAGCACCTTCACAACCAACTCCTCCACAACCAGAGCCAACTGCTACAGGGTTCCTCTCCATGTTTTCTGGACCAAGTCCGCCCCAACCTGCCCCTCAAACTGGACCCACACCTCAAGCAACATCCCAACCAACTCCTCCACAACCAGGGCCAACTGCTTCAGGTTTCCTCTCCATGTTTTCAGGACCAAGTCCGCCCCAACCTGCCCCTCAAACTGGGCCCACACCTCAAGCACCTTCACAACCAACTCCTCCACAACCAGGGCCAACTGCTTCAGGTTTCCTCTCCATGTTTTCAGGACCAAGTCCGCCCCAACCTGCCCCTCAAACTGGGCCCACACCTCAAGCACCTTCACAACCAACTCCTCCACAACCAGAGCCAACTGCTACAGGGTTCTTCTCCATGTTTTCAGGACCAAGTCCCCCCCAACCTGCCCCTCAAACTGGGCCCACACCTCCAGCAACATCCCAACCAACTCCTCCACAACCAGGGCCAACTGTTGCAGGGTTCCTCTCCATGTTTTCTGGACCTCCACAGCCTCCAACACAGCCTAATACTCAGCGGCCTTCCCAGGATGTTGTTCCACCTACTGTGCCTAGCACACAGTCACCCCAGCTAAGCCAGTCGGACCAACCACCTCAACCTCAAACTGATTCCACAGCTCCAGAATCTGTTCCTCCGACAGCCCAACCACAAACTCAGCCGCCAGCTAGCTCTATACTTGGGGGGATTATGGGTGTCTCATCAACATCCAATGAAAGTCCTGCCAAAGGTTTACTCTCCATGTTTAGTGGGCCGAGCCCCGTGCAAGGCCCACCACCAGCAGGGCCTGCTCCAGACTCTTCTGGCTCTGGAACCACTGTACCTACTGAGCAGCCAATGAAAAGCTTCTTTTCTATGTTCAGTGGCCCCACGTCACCACCCCAGAAAGCAAGCACGACAGCTGACTCAGCGCCATCATCTACGGCCCCACCAAACGAACCCCTGACTAAAGGTCTCCTTTCCATGTTCGGTTCTCCGAGCCCACAACAAGGCCCTTCTCCGTCTTCAACATTTCTCGGAGGCCTTCTCTCTGGAACAACCAGTATCAGTGAAACACCAGGCAAAGGGTTAATGTCAATGCTCAGCGGAGCTAGTCCTCAATCTACTGAAGCCAAGCCTGCCACAACCACGGATACTACCGTGACCGTGACAGACACTCCTAAAGACGGCACTCAAGTTGAGAGCATCAATGCTGATGGAACCAAGGAACCTCCTCCGGCATCTGCAACTGTCCAAAAAGAACCAACTCCGGAAGTTGCTCCTCAAGAGCCTGCCCTACCTAAAGAACCCCCAGCTTCGGGTTTGCTGTCCATGTTTACTGGATCCGGACCACAGGCGGCACCCTCACAAGCTGGGTCTATTCTGGGGGGACTCATGTCAGGGTCAGCGGCGGAAATACCAGGAAAAGGTTTGTTTTCCATGTTCTCTGGACCCTCTCCCGAGCAGAGTACTGGTCAAGGCTCTGCTCCTCCTGCTGGTCAGGCAGCTCCTATCCCTACAGGTCAGACTGGGGCCCCTCCACCCGGGCCCGAACCTGCTCCATCAGCCCCTAAAGAACCACCAGCTAAAGGATTGTTCTCCATGTTTGGAGGTCCTACGCCGTCATCCGCCGCTCCGCAGACTGCAGGATCCATATTGGGGGGGATGTTTGGAGGGGCTGCTGCCCCGACGGCTACGGCTCAAACGGGGGGATCTCTACTGGGAGGTCTGTTTGCTGGCTCCGCCCCTCAGACTGCCCCGCAGACAGGAGGGTCGTTATTGGGCGGCATGTTCGGAGGTGCGACCAATCAGAACGCCGCTCCTCAAAGTGGTGGGTCGTTGCTGGGGGGGATGTTCGGAGGGTCCTCCTCCCAAACTGCCACCCCTCAGACCGGAGGGTCTTTCATGGGAGGCATGTTTGGGGGGCTCCGCCCCTCAGCCGGCTGCTTCACAGACAGGTGGATCTATGCTGGGAGGGCTTTTACCTGGTGCCTCTTCCGCTAAGGAAGTGCCCGGGACCGGTTTGCTCTCCATGTTTGGGGGTTCTAGTCCTGCGGCGGCTCCCACTCCTACGGCTCCAGCCAAACAACCAGAGGAGATTAAAGCATCGACCGCTGCACCTGCCCCCGCGTCTGATGATCGCACCCTCAAAGGCTACTGATTCAGGCGACACAGCTACGGTCTCTGTGCTCAAAGACGCACAGGTGTCACAGGCACCGAGACAGCATGATGGGACGTCTCAATCCCTGAAGTCAGACGCTCAAGAAAGGGATGGGAAATCTGCTGATGGGATAGCGCTAGGCCAGGAAACTGATAAGACTGCTGTGGTCACTCAGCCTAAAGCGGAACAAACTGCCTCGGCAAAACCTGAACAGCCGCTGAGTGATCAATCTAAGCAGAATCAAATCCCAGTCAGAACTGAGGAGGAGAAACCTGCTGCTCCTTCAGCAGTGCCTGGTGTACAAGGACAACAGAAACTTCCGGAAGCCGAGAAATCCGTTCTGGACTCCTCAGCCGATGCAGTCTCTGGTTTCATGTCAAAGATGTTTTCCAGTCCAGCTGCTCCTTCTCAGCCTTCAACTGGCGGCTTTTTCTCCCAAGCACAGTCCTCCTTTTTCAAGCCCTCTGCTCCTCCTCCAGGTCCTCAACCGCAACAGAGAACGTCTCTCTTTGGCCTGCCTACGAGCCTCCCCACCAGCCTCCCAACAGAGTCTCTTAAAAGCGATCTCTTTGGGATGTTTAAAACTCCCGAGGCCCCAAAGCCAGCTGAACCAAAGGCGGCTGAGCCTAAGCCAGCCCCTACACCACAACCAGAGGCTAAAATGGGAATCACTTCCAAAGATCGGACCTTCGAGGGAGATTCTCACACTACAGTTCCTGACTCAAGGTCACCTGACAAACAGGTTACATCTGAATCTGACTCCAACCAGGTTGTAAATATAGCACCTGCTCAAAGAACTGCCTCAGTCACTTCTATAACTGAAGTGAGGCCAGCAGAAAAGCCTATATCATTCGACGGGGACGTTATACATGAGAAACCCATGTTAATTAGGGGAGACCCTGAAAATAGTGCTACAAATGAATCGGCCCCAGCAGCAGAAGTTGCTAAGGGGGTTCCAGAACTCCCCCTTCCAAAGACTCCAGAACCTCCAAAGTCCATGTTCGGTTTCATGTCTGGACCTAGCGATGCTGGAATGTCCCTTGGCTCCCTCTTTTCAACTCCTCCCATAATCCCCAAAGGCCTACCTTCAATGCCCCAAACAGAAGGAGGTGGCGGCCTCTTCGGTGGATTCAAAACCCTATCTGCAGGCCTGTTTCAAGAAGACAAGCCCACAGCGACAAAGCAAGAGCCTCCCACAGCCTCAATATTTGGGGCAAAGTTAGGCTTCCCTTGGCAGACTGAACCTCCCAAGCCACAGGGTCCGACAGTCACCACCCAACTCAAAGCCAGTGACAAGCCAAGTTTGGGGAAGCCGCAAACCTTAGAAAAAGGCCCAGGAGCTGAAGTCCAAAAGCCGGTATCGGTAGGTCCTGTTGATGGAGTAGAAAAACCCCAGATACGCATCTCCGAGATAGATCCTCCAGCCTCCCTGTCCCAAAAGGAAAAGGAATGCCTTGTAGACCCGCCCCCCCCCTGCAGGTCACATCCCTGGAGAGCGTCTGGAAAACCAGTACAAGAGGGACCTATTGAGTGCTAAAAGGCTAGTAGAAGCATAATAAATGGTGCTCCCCCAACACCATTTATGATGCATTGATATTTTGGGGAGAGTAAACCCCCGATCCACCTCTGAAATCCACCCCTCTACGTCTCGTTTCGTCTGTGCTTTATCTGTGCTTGTACGTGTAGCCTCGAGTCATTGTACATGTACTGTAGAACGTTGCCTTGTTACCTAAGCATGTGTTTGTCCTCGTGTGATGTACTGATAGTTTATGACCCTTAAAACGAGTCGTTCCGTCCTAACATAAAGTCTCTCCCCCTCACCCTCCTCTTCGTCACTCCACAGTCCGGTGGAAAGTAGTCGCTTCGGGTCGTCGGGAAACCTCAGCCAGATCAGCTCTCAGCTTAGTGAGACGGGTCAGGAGAGCGCAGGAGGCTCAGAGCTGGAGGAGTCGTTCCATTCCTATCACAGCTCTGGGTTGCGCTCCTCAGCCAATGGGCAGCCTCCTACCAATGGTCACCTGCCTAGTAACGGCCCTTCAGCTCCTGGGGGGGAAGAGACGGGCAAAGCCTCTCTGGAAATGGGCAAGGGCTTGAATGGCTCCATGAAGAACGAAACTCCGGTGGAGAAAAAGTCCAACAAACTACAGAGGTGAGTTGCAGTTCAGGACGCCGTCTTACAGGTTGGTTGAGGGGTAGCTCTATGGGCGTATGTGAAGCCTTCTGTGACATGCTTGCGTGTAAAAAGGGCTATACAAATACATTTTGATTTGATTTGATTATTGTTTTGTGTTTGTCGACACGAAATTACAGTGGAAAAATGTACAAGATGAATATGTCTCTATGCTCTTTAACGACACTCTGTAACTGTCTCAGGTTTGAAGAGGGTGGACATCCGTTGCCCTTTTCCCAGTCTAGAGTACGTTGGCTGAAGGCCATCAATAAAGTCAGGGTTCAGATCAGAGAGGTAGGAAATTGAGTCTTGCTTATTTCTCCAGTGTCTCGTAATATCTCAAATGTTTTCACAAACACTTGTTTTGCTTTATGACACCCCCTCCCCTCTCTCTCTCTATCCCCCCTCTCTCTCATATCTTTTAGTGGATTGGTTGAGTTCCACCTTCTTCAGTTGTGAGGGGGGAAAGTAACAAAAGATGATTTACTTTGTCTGTGTCAGCATCTCTGTACCTGGAATGTAAACGTTGCAAAAGGGTGTGTTGTGTTCCAGTGTGGTACATTGTTACGTCTTGGAAATGTACAACCTTTTACTCTGCGTCTTCCATCCCTTCTCTCTCCTTAACTATTTCCAGTTAATTTCACCTCTTGTCATGGCACCGTGTAATTTTGTGGTGATTGTCTTGCTTCTCTATATGGGGCTGAACACGCGTACCAGAGATGCATAATTTGCATTAATGTATTGTTGAATCCGAAGGTGACATCCTCACAAGCTCTATTCGTTCTCTTACATTAACTTTGCCCTATTCTCTCAGTTATATTAATGTCGATTTAATAATCCGAGATGTTTTTTTATTTGGTATATTTCACAGGGACACGCTTAAGTTTATTTGTTGTCCTCGTAGCTCTGCATCTATCCCTCTGCCGTGGCTGAGCCAATGGGGTGGTGAGTTGAGCCTGAGGGAGAGAGAGATTTGCAGGAGAGTAGGGTGAGAGAGAGAGAGAGAGGAGGGACGGAGAGAGAGGGACAGAGAGAGAGGGACAGAGAGAGAGAGGGACAGAGAGAGAGAGGGACAGAGAGAGAGAGGGACTGAGAGAGGGACAGAGAGAGAGAGGGTACTGAGAGAGAGGGACTGAGAGAGATGGGACTGAGAGAGATGGACTGAGAGATGGACAGAGATATAGAGTGACAGATAGAGAGTGACATTGAGAGAGTAGTTACTGAGATGAGAGAGGACTAGAGAGGGACAGAGAGATGAGGTGACATCGAGATAGTGGAACTGAGAGAGAGGGACAGTAGATAGATATTGACAGAGATATGACACATAGATAGATTTGACTTGATATATGTATAGATATAGATGGGACATATATAGAGTTTACATATGATAGACATACAGATAGATATTGACAGATTCTATTTACACAGATATATAGTGACTTAGATAGTGACAGCGTGGGGTAAATTCAGAGTACGGCTTCTGTTTATCCATTTTTTCATTTGCAAAGTGAATGTAGGCCATTTTCTATCCTGTGATGGTGGTGATGCTCACTTTGGGGAGTGGGGAAAACCATAGTAGAAGAAGAAGGGGTTGCATGTACAGATTGGTAGAAGAAGAAGGGGTTGCATGTACAGATTGGTAGAAGAAGAAGGGGTTGCATGTACAGATTGTGAAACTAGCTAAAGCACCAAAATATGTTAAGGTGCAGGGGATGAATGGGGGAATGGCAATTCCACTCAGGGTGCTTTCAGGACTCGAGTACGTTTTGAAATGAGAAGGATGCTCCTCTAAATCACCTAAAAGGGGCCAGATTCCGTTTTATATAATTATTTAAAGGCTGACCACTCTGGCAAGCTCATTTTATCAGTTAGCATTAGCATGCAAGGATTTTACAGGTCATGTGATGTAGACTGTGAGTTCTACCGCTCTAAATGCCTTTTAGATTAAATGTACCGTATTCAGCTGTAGTACTGTACTGATGTTCTGTCTAATAAGGAATCTCATCAATCATACCCCAACCAATGGATGCCTAGTATAGCCCGGTCATAATAAACGGGTTACAGCGGTAGAGCAGAGATCCATCCCATAATTAACTGGTCCAGTTATGCGGGCGGGGGGGAGGGGGGGGGGTTGTCATGGAGCTGGGTTATCGAAGTTCTATTATGGGGATTGCTCTGTTAAGACTGCTTTGGGATGGCTGTGTAAAAGCCAAGGCAACAGGAGACTCTCCGATCAAGGTGAAAACCATAGAAGGATTATTTATTATGGGACATAGGGAGGCACTTAAGACACAAGGCTGCACCCTGACAAGGCTGTAATGAATGAGAAGGAGACATTCATCAGTCGCAGGACTGACAGAGAGGACGGGATAATGAATGGGGAAGCGGCAATTCGTCCACAAAAGGGGCTTCCTGAGACACGTCTCGTGGAAGTTCTGATATGGATATTGGCTCGCTAAGGACTGAGTGTCTGAACGGCGGGGGCGGAGTGAATCGATATGTTTGGCACGCGTGTCTCGCTTATGAAGTCAGAGAACAGAGAGAGAGAGGGACTGAGGACAAGCGGGAGAGATAAAGAAGTGGAGAAAGAGAAGGAGGAATGGATGGAGTGGTGTGGGGGGGGCGGGGGGAGAGAGCTGGCATTTTCACAGCTTCAGATTAGCTTTGTGGTGGAATACGTCGCCAGAGGACAGGAAGAGGGAGAGAGAGCAGAGAGAGAGAGAGGGGGGGGGAGACGGAGGGGGGGGAGAGAGAGCAGGGAGGGAGGGAGGGATGCTTAACTGAGAATGAACTGTCGTGTGAGCCTTCTCCACTCTCTCGCCCTGGTTGTGTATAGAGGGGAGAGACTGCAATCCTCTCTGTCGGTATGAATGAACCGCTAATCACCTGAAAGCCCAATTGGCACTGGTTTGTGCTTTTAAACGCAGAGCATTGGACTAAATGGATTTTATAATATTTATATTTTTCACAAGAACGAACAAGACACATCCAGTGTCTGAATCTCTTCTGTTCGTCCACGGAGCAGTTTCTCCGGGAGTCTCTTCCATGTGAAGTGATACTTCTGTTGAGAAGTGTCACGCCGTTTTTCCTGAATAGCTTTTTGTCGCCGACACGAGGTAAGGTTTATCTTTTACATATGGATTACATGTGTTTAGTCAGTGTGCAGTCGCAGCCAGTGCAGTCCACAGCCGTGATAACTTTTTAAAATATTTGCATATCGACTGTAGATTAAGATATCATACTTTCTTTTGTAAACAGTAGTGAAAGGCAGATTAAGTCCTTTTCACAAGTGTCTCGGTAGACCTCCTTATAAAATAACGATCTCTGATTCCGAGTAGTTAAAGAGAAGCGACTCGGACTCAAACTAAAAAGGACAAGATTAAGCACCGTGGAATCAGAAGCGTCAGTTGGAAGACGAGCAGAGCGAGCTCTCTTTTCTTCCAGGCCACAGACCATAAAGCACACAGAGAGAGAGAGAAAGGACGTAGCTGCGGGGTACAGCCACGACACTCAGTCAGGCTCTCTAACCCAGACTCCAACCAGCCTGCCTTCCACCGTCTCAGTCAGGTCAGGTTACTGACGAGCCCCTGGTCAGGACAGGCACATGGGGAGGCACAGGCTGCACAGGCGGCCGTGTACGGGACAGCGGTCACCACTTGCTTTACAGTCGACGGGACATTTTCGTTCGTTCGTGCGATTCGATCCGAAACGACGTGTGTAAATAGTGCGAGGTCAAGGTTCAGAAGTGCAACAGTTCTGACAGTGTTTTCGGTGGTCATAATTAAGAACGATCTGTGTTTACTACCGATAGGGTAGGACCCACTTAAAATGACGTGTGTCCATCTTACGGTATCTATATTGCCAATATGCAGTATTTCACACCAGAAAACCCATTTAATTTAGTCCTCCGGACTGCCGGAAACGTCACGGAAAATTGATTATAGAGCAGAAACATCGAAAGAAATAGTGTAAAATTTGGCTTCTAATTGGAAGTCTAATGCTCCTGTTGGTTATCTGATTCCTGACCGTTTAAACTCCTCCTCGATTTATCCATCCGCCCGTCGTTTGGCCTGACATCCCAACGGCCCCTTAGCAGCTCCTTCTAAATGTCCATCAGTAATAACCCCCCCGAGTCCTCCAGGCAGTTCTTCTTCAGGTTTGCATGATTACGCAGTCTGCCAGCCTTGCTCTTATCATGCTAATGCACACCTCATGTCTCCAGAGCTTTCCTCAACAGAGGTTAAACCTGCAGTGGAAGGGTAGGCTAATGAAGTTTTCTTCGTGAACTCCCCCACTCATGCTCACTGTCGAACGCTCACTCCCTCTCTCTTTTGCTCAATATCGAACCCTCACTCTCGAACCCTCACTCCCCTCTCTCTCTCCTGCTCACTATCGAACCCTCACTCCCTCTCTCTTTTGCTCACTCTCGAACCCTCACTCCCTCTCTCTCTCTCATGCTCACTCTCGAACACTCACTCCCTCTCTCTTGTGCTCACTCTCGAACACTCACTCCCTCTCTCTTTTGCTCACTATCAAACCCTCACTCCCTCTCTCTCTCCTGCTCACTATCAAACCCTCACTCCCTCTCTCTCTTTTGCTCACTGTCGAACGCTCACTCCCTCTCTCTTTTGCTCACTCTCGAACCTTCACTCCCTCTATTTTGCTCACTATCGATTGCTCACTCCCTCTCTTGTGCTCACTCTCGAATGCTCACTCCCTCTCTTTTGCTCACTATCGAACCCTCACTCCCTCTCTCTTTTGCTCACTCTCGAACCCTCACTCCCTCTCTCTTTTGCTCACTATCGAACCCTCACTCTCTCTCTTGCTCACTGTCGAACCCTCACTCCCTCTCTCTTGTGCTCACTATCGAACCCTCACTCTCTCTCTTGCTCACTGTCGAACCCTCACTCCCTCTCTCTTGTGCTCACTATCGAACCCTCACTCCCTCTCTCTATTGCTCGCTATCGAATTGCAGGAGTAACGTCCGTCAACTAGATTCTAATATGTTGGTCTATCTGGCTGAACACAAGTCAGAATTCCTGGACTCTTGAACACACCGAGGAGCCTTTTTAAAGGTCACACGCAATTTTGTTTCAACATTTCAGAAATTGCTCTATTCTGTCTCTCTCTATTTAATCATATTATATAGAGTGTAGTTACGTGTGTAAAGACAGAAATTATCCCATAAAATCATTTCTCACTGTCAATTATCAACTTTAGGCTCTCCGCCAAAGTCGGTCTTTTCAGAAACACAGTCCCAGCGGAGGCCATGTCTGCACTAAACCCATTTGTGAGAGTAACAGACGAAACTGTCCTGGAATTTCAATGATGCTCCATCTCTTCTCTGGGTCAAATCGACATTTGTCACACGAGAAAATAGTTCTGCTTACGTTGGTAATGTAGTCGCGTAGGTAAAGTATTTGTCTGGGTAATGTAGTTCTGTAGATAATGAGGTTCTGTAGGTAATTTAGTTCTGTAGATAATGTAGTTCTTTAGGTAATGTAGTTCTGTAGGTAATGTAGCTCTGTAGGTAATGTAGCTCTGTAGGTAATGTAGTTCTGTAGATAATGAGGTTCTGTAGGTAATTTAGTTCTGTAGATAATGTAGTTCTTTAGGTAATGTAGTTCTGTAGGTAATGTAGCTCTGTAGGTAATGTAGCTCTGTAGGTAATGTAGTTCTGTAGATAATGAGGTTCTGTAGGTCACTTAGTTCCGTAGGTAATGTAGCTCTTCAGGTAATGTAGTTCTGTAGATAATGTAGTTCTGTAGGTAATGTAGTTCTGTAGGTTAACCATGTATGCATGGCTGCCAGAACAGAAAAACCCCAGAGCAGAGAGATACTAAAAAGGTTTTAAAGTTCATCATTTGTAGGGGGTTTTGTCAACCTGCAATAGAAAGTTTTATAAGGATGTTATCAGTAAATGTTTAGTTATCTTAATTCCCTCCAGTCACATTGATGCAGTTTACTACCCTAAAAAGTTCAAGTAAAGTCGTTCCCCTTAGTTTTACTTATAGGTACAATAGAGACAACTTCAATAACATATAAAGACAAACATGTTGCGGTAAGAGCTCAGTGCCAGTGGAATGTCAATTTCTATATTCAGAGTCCCCAGCTATTTTCCAGCCAACTGTTGAGAATTTATATGATAACGTTACCTATCGCAGCTTTAAACCGACACCCAATTCTGCGTGAGGGATGGTCGGAGGGAGAGGGAGAGGGAGGGAGGGGGGCGACTGGTTAAAACGACCCCACTGTCACTTTGTCAGACAGAAGAGGCAACAGCCTGCGGAAATTGTCCGGCACTAATTCACACCGGGGATCCAGTTGAACAACATAATAGCTCCCAGGAGAACAGCCAGGAGAACAGGGCGACATGTCACTCTGCTCCTCTGCTCCTGACAGAACCAGGGGAGTACAGAAAACACGTTTATGCTGTCACGGAGCTGGTTAGAGTACAGTACGGACACTAGAATAAGCTCTTCTGTAGCAGACTATGGGGCGTGTGTCTGTCCTATGATCATATAAATCATCGCCTGATTCGTCTGCGTTGGAAAAGCATTTGAACTGATGCCCTGTATGAGTAGATTTGCGTTGCAGGTTTTATGCCACAGATGTCGGCTAATATGTTATGGATATAGGATATCTAGGAGTCATGTGAGTCATGTGCAGTGAGTCATGTGTGAGTCATGTGATTCATTATATTTCCAGGATCCTGCCGTTTAGGAGTCTTTTATGCAGGGGGTGACGGGCCACTGCTATCTCAAGTAATCCAGCTGCTGTATGAATGTGCTTGTGTGTGTGTTGGTGTGCGGTCGCGAGAATGACACCGACCCCCAGGAGAGAATCGAGCTGTCATCTAATTAAGCTGTCTTCTTTTCGCTGCTTCGTAATGATAGAGTTCAGGCCAGCTGTGCGCCGGCCAATCAGCACGAGGCGTCTGTGTACGTGCGAGAAGGAGTCAGACAAACTCGGAAAACGTTTGACCACTTGGTATATAAAGCTGTAGCCACATGGTTTTATTAAATCACGGTACTATCGTCACAATGTCATGCAAGCTATTAGAACAGCTGGAGTTTGCAGTTTCTCTCTCTCTCTCTGTGCTTTCTGTTCTGTTAGACTGATACATTAGAAAACACGCAAAACGGATAAGGAATATTTGGGAGTATGAGGTGTATTCGAAGAGACTCTTAGTCATTGTATATCAGTGATCAAAAGTGTGAAACGTAATAAATGCCAAGACCTATAAATAAGTAAAAGAGGCATGTAGAGTTTTTAAATGACAATTTTGAAGGTTACTTCAAGTCAGGGTAGAGATACGCGCGTCATAGCGCGCGAGTCGCAGCGACGGAGATCGAAAGCGAGCGCGACGAGTAGAGCGCACGCAAAAGTGCTCTCTCGTCTATCTGCTGCGCGATGCGATCCCTCGACATCGCGTCGCGCTCGCTCGCGCGCTCGTCGAGCGATGCGCGACAGCTGAGAGCGTACGCTGACTCTCTGCGCGCTACTACGTCTCTCTCGCTCATCATACCTCTGCGACACGTCTACGCGTCTCGAGCAGAGCGTCTCTCGCTCTCTCTCTACATCTACCGCTCTCACTCTCTCGTGCTATCTACTCTCTCTATCTCTATCTAGCTCTCTCTCTCTCTCTCTCTCTCTCTCTCTCTCTCTCTCTCTCTCTCTCTCTATCTCTCTCTCTCTCAGGATGTGTCTCCTCTATCTCACCAGTCATGAAACTCTCAGGCTATGTGAGGAGATCAGCGCGGCCTCTAAGGAGTTTGTCAGTTCCCCGTCTGCTCTGAGGCGTGAGGTGCTGGTCAGCCTCGGGGAGACCGGCCAGCCCCCAGTCCCCCGGCGTTCTGGAATGTTCTCCGCCGGTCGCCTCAGGGACGATGGAGCGACGACGCCGAGCTATCTCCGTCCAAACCGGCCAAGAGGAAGAGACGTCAGAAGAGAGCTCAGACCCACAGCCCCAAGGCCAGGACGAAACAGCAAGAGGAAGCCGCAGAGCGAAGTTTCGGAAGGTCAAGGGGAGAATTCTCACGTCGCCCACAGCCGAGCCCATGGGAGGTGGGTAGGGCAGGACGCGTTCACCTGTAGCCTGAACCGAGACCCTCCGATGGGAAGATTACAGGCGTGCGCCCCCTACCCAACGGACACAGCCACACGGGAACGCGACACGGTCTCGCGTCATCCTGACCTGGGCGGGCTGGAGGTGGACCTGGAGGGCTACGTCAACGCCGCCTGTACCCTGGGAACCAACGGCCCCCAGTGCAGATCTCAGTGACCTCACTCCCTCTGGGGAGAGCTCGAGTGCCAGGATGGGATCGGGGTGGTGGAGGTTCAGGACATCACACACAGGCCCACAAGCGACGAGGAGGAGGAGGAGGAGGCGGCGGAGGAAGGCGGAGGAAACATAGTGGAACACATCCTTAAAGAACTCCGTGGGATCAACAAGATCCAGGAGGAGATCTCGGACCTGCGGCTGTACCTGTGTCGGTGCGCGGCTCCGTGGACGAGGTGTCGTGCTGCGTGGACGCCGTGCTCAGCGAGATCGGGGATCTCTACTCCTCCGGAGCCTCGGCCGCGCCCCAGCTCCACCTCCTCAGAGACCCAGGCAGGAGAGGGAGCCTGGGCAGACAGAACGCAACGGCGCCTCGACAGGAGAGCCACCAGCCCGCTGCTGGGACTGGGACTGGGACCAGAGAGACCAGGTCCACGAGCCTCCCGGGCGTCCCCCAAGCAGTGGAGGGATCGACCCTCCTCACGCCACCCGGAACCCACGGACCAGGATCACTCGGACCAGAGCTCGGACGGGCTCGCTCCGGGGGCGCCGGAGACCCGGCCAGCCTCTCCTCTACAGCCAGGAGTGAGTCCCCAGCACGAGCTCCCTGTCCTCCTGCCACAGCTCCGGCTGCCTGGAGAGGGACGCCTGGTACGGGCCCGGCTCCACCGGGACGTGGAGAGGAAGCTGGGCGTCGGCCGGTATGCAGCACAGCGTGAGCGGGGAGACGGGCTGGAGCGAGGAGGACGACTTCCGCTCCCGGCTCGACAGCGGGGAGGAGCGTGGGGAGGTCGTGCGGGGGCTGACCGCTGCTACGCCAGGGAGGAGACACAGGCAGCACGCCTGGCCTGTCGTCGCCCAACAGCGGCAGCGCTCCGAGCACCTGTCCCTGCTGTTTGGGCAGCGCCAGCACCACCGCCGATCCAACTCGCCCTCCAGCTCGTCCAGCCTGCAGGATTGGAGGCTGCCAGGCTAGACGGAGAGGGGGAGCGGGAACCTGGAGTGCGACTGCTCCGCCAACTGCCCTTACTTCCCGTAGCTCCGGGTATCACACCGTGGACGCCTACGCCGACGAGCTGGGCAGCGGGCCGCCGTCACGGAGCCTGAGTCGCTCCAACCGTGCTGCTCGCCGACGGCGACGACGCTACATTGAGGACACGACGGCGCTAGAAACAGGAACGCGACCGTCCACCCGACCGACGCCCCGGACGCGGGCTAAGCCGAGAGACTGGGAGAGGGCGTGGAGCTGGCGCCGGGTGGCGCTGGAGACGGCGAGGCGGGGTGGGAGGGGATCGAGAGGGCGGCCAGCCCGCGCCCCGAACCGAACCAAGGAAACAACGCCCGGCGGCCTCGGCCGCTTGCTGGGACGGCGGGCTTCGACGTGAAGAGCATCGGCAAGGCCGTCCTCACCTTCAAGTCGGCGCTCAAGGGCGCTCCTGAGGAAGCTGGAGGGCTCTCAGCCCGGAGTTGTCCCAGGGACGACGGCCAATCGGAGCGCGCGGGCCCGGGCGGCGTCTCCAGTCAGATGCTCGTCCGACGCCGTGGAGGAGACGAGCACGCCCCAGCACTCCGAGGGACGCCGGCCGTCCGCTCAGCTCGACCCGCCTCGCCGCTGAGGAACACAGCGAGGCCTCCGTCTACCTGGACTGCAGGCAAGCCCAGGAGGAACCCCCGGGCTCTCCCCGCACGCCTCCCAGGCTCACTCACACCTCCCCAGTCAGCCAGTCTCTCTGCACCCCTACCGAGTAGTACATTCCCTGGAGCTCTCCGACGGCCGAGGGCAGGGCCAGACTGACGGGGAGCTCTCTAACCAGGACCTGACCCCGGACACCAGCCCGGGTAGACGGGTGCCAAGCCCTGGCCCGGGAGGACTGTCCGACCACTCGCTGGAACGACCGTCGCCTGGGCAGAGCCCGGTACAGCCCACTGTCCAGTCCAGAGCGAGCGGGGTTGAGTTCGATAGGAGAAGCGCGTTGCGTCAGATCAAACGGAGGTCAGTGAGGTAGACCAGAGTCACAGGGAACGACTGGCTAACTTCAAGCGAGTTCGGAAGGAGAAGAGGCAGAATAGACGCAGGCTGTCCAAAACTCAGGGCTCCACTGTCTCTGAAGACGAGTTCAACCAGGTACGAACGGTTCTGCGTTCGCCTATCGACCAAGGCCCAGAAAAGGCCTCAGAAATATTCTTTATGCACCATATCACTCGAATGTCTCTGATAGTGACGAATGGCATGAACGTGTTTGTGATCGGTCTTACCTGCCCTGATAATTAAACCTGATTCTGTTCATTTGATTATATTTACAGAAGCAGTAGAGAAGAGGACCAGGTTTCAATAACGTCCACTTCAGTCATGTTGTTTATGTTCCGTTGTTTTACTCTCGTTCGTATGTTACGATGTAGTTTCTTTTTTTGCGTTTGCCAGTTGGTGTTTTTTTTCTTGGTTTCTGTGTCCTATGCATGGAGCATGTGACCTCTTTCCCTCGTTAGGCATCAGTTTAACCTGCTGCTGTGAGGTCGCTGTCATCAGTTTGAGTTTGGCTCTGTGGATGTAGATAGTTATTAGATGACTCGGACCATAATGACACTCACAGTACGTTAAACACCACCGAAAAACCTGGGCATGGTGCGGGACGCTTTTCGCGTAGTAAAAACCTTTGGTTCTCCTTTTGGTCGCTGTTGGATCAAGAGAATCGCTCGTGTGGTGCTTTGAGGAGAGGCTATGTTGACGATTCATTAAAGTGTGGCGCATAATCCCGCTCTATGCTTTCTCAGTAGCATACACGTTCCGAAGGTGTTGACCCTAACCAACCACACCAATCGCAAGTCTCCTTATCGTGTCGTTCGCCCTGTTGGTGTCGTTTAAACAACATCTTCGAACGCCTGAATGTCACACTGTGTTTGTTACTCCGCAGGTTCGGTGGATTTTGAAGCACGACCAAACACGACAGAACAAAAACGACCCAGAGTCAAAGGCGACAAACACCAAGTACAAAACAGTGGTTCAAGCGTGCGCAAGCCGACGGGACACAGCACACGACTCCCGCATAAATACAAACACAAACACACACACCCTCTCAACACTACACTACACACACACACACACTACACACACCACACTACTCATATACACACACACACACACTACTCCAACTACTCATACATGTGTGTTGTGGTGTGGTCGTGTGAGGTGTGAGGAGGGGTGTGTGTGGGATGTGAGTGTGGGAGTAGCATAGTGGAGTGATTGTGGTGTGTGTGGTGTGTGAGGTGTGGGTGTGTAAGTAGTTGAGTAGTGTGTGTGTGACTGTGTGCGTGAGTAGTGTGCTGTGGTGCATGTGGGTGTCGTGGGTGTGTGTGTGTGTGCGTGAATGAAGCCCACGTGTCAGTCAGTCAGAGCTTCACTAGGAAACATGGTGCGCAACTGTGACCGCATTTCATAATAATAAGAATGCGATTTGCTCATGTCTCTATGCGATAATCGGAGATTCGAACCTTACCGATCTGCAGTCAAATGCTCTAACCACCGAGCTACGTTAGGGTTTCTAACGTTGCGCTGCTCTTCCTCCTGCACCCAAGGAGAGGAGGACGAGCGCATGTTTGGATCGACAGCATGCCGACCTACGCAAGAGGAAGCCCATCCTCTCGGTCAGCGAAGTGGTGAGTCTGCCCCCTCCCCTTTCTCCAGCGTCAAACTGCCTTTTTTTCCGTGGCGGTCACCAGCATTTGGTGACCCCTGTCATTGTCAGGTCAGTGTATAAATACAAATATTATAAATGACCAATAAACAGGCGAGGCTTTTTTAAGTTTGGTTTGATATGATGAGTTTAGAGTGCCAGGATTCAACCGTGTGAGACGAGTATGTATGGTTTCAGTCTTTTTTGTGATGTCTCTCTCCTCCTCTCCTTACACCCCTTAATTGTCCCCACAACTCTCCTTGATCGCCATCTCTCTCCTTGGTCAGGCTATGGTAAGTGGATAGAGCACAGTCGCCCCTCTCTTCTGTCTTTCTAAACAAGACGATACTGACTATCAAGTAGGACAAACGGCTTGTTTCGTACCTCTGTGCAACTACAAGTCCCTGTGTGGTTCATGCTCCGTTCTTGGTCCATTTGACCGCGGGTCCCATTTTAATCCGAGCTGAATTTGTTCCTACTTGTACGGTTTAGAAGAGTTTCACCACACAAAACTTCATCTTACGTCTTTGGGTTTATTCCTTTTGTTTTACATGCCCAGCAGTGTTCAGACCATCACTCAAAGACTCCGGTGTGGATCTTCCTTCACACACACACACACCACACACCACACACGCCTACACACAGAACCAACTCTTCCTTCCGACCTTTGTGTTGGGGCTGAGCCGTGTTCTCCTGTAGTCACCTCTAACCTGGAGAGATAACAGTCACTACGCTAGCCCCTACGTCGAGTGCACCCAGTCTGCGTGGTCTCGCGTGGCTCTCTCTCTAGGCTGCTAACCGAGGCTCCTCACAGCTCTACGCTAGCCTCTGTCACCTGATCGTTAGACTGGTTTTCTTCTTTCTGTGCGTTCTGTGTTGGGGGTGGTGGTGATTCCATCGAGTGAGGTACGGGCTGCGGGGTGTGGGTGTGTGTTGTTGTGTTTTGTGTCTGACTTGTCACTTCCCGCTCCACCACGAAGGGTCCCCTCCCCGCGGTTGCAGTACTCACTGGTCCGCCAGGACGGCGGCTCACTCCGCCACTGCAGCGCGCTCCTCCATCAAGATGAAGAACTGGGGAGTACGGGAGATGGGACGATGCGACTGTTGGTGCTTGTTGATGCATGAGCAAGCTCACAACCAAATCACTGATCCTCCTCTCTCTGCTCTGTGTTGCATCGAGATCCTCCTCCGCACTCCTCATCCTCCTCCTCCTCCTGGCTACTACTGCGCCGCCTCTCGCTCATCTCCTGCTCCTGCTCCTTTCCTCCTCCTCCGCCTACGCCTCCTCCTCCTCGAGCCTTCCTCTCTCCTCCTCACACTTCTCCTCCTCGCCCACCTCCTCCTCCTCCTCGCCCGCCTCTCTCTTCTTCCTTCTCCTCTCCTCGCATCTCTCCTCCTCCCTCCTCTCGCCTCGCGCCGAAGAACCACGTCTTCACACGAAGACCCTGCAGGCTCTCTCATCTACCCCATCTCCTGCACACACACCACAACTTCGAGGTGTGGACGGCCACACGCCCCACCTACTGCACGACGAGTGCGAGGGGCTGCGGTGGGCATCGCCGCCAGGCAATGCGCTAGAAAAAGACTCAGAGTGCGGGTTCGCAAGCGTCACGAGTAAAGTGCAGAGGCTGACTCAACGTGCCGACTGCCTGCAAACGTGCAAGTGACGACCCCGGGCGAGAGATTCGTATAGAGGTGGAGGCCCGATAGGGCTGCTGGGGGAGAGGCTCCTGGATAGAGGCTGGGGCTGGGAGAGGGCTCTGGATAGAGGCTGCGCTGGGGGAGAGCGGCTCCTGCTAGAGGCTGGGGCTGGAGAGGAGCGCTCGATAGAGGCTGGGGCTGGGGGAGCAGGGCTCTCCTGGATAGGGCGGCTGGGGCTGGGGGAGAGGGCTCCTGGATAGACGGCTGGGCTGGGGGAGAGGGCGGGCCTGAGAGAGGCTGGGGCTGAGAAAGAGGGCGAGGGTCTGGATAGCGCTGCCGAGGGGGCTCCTGGATAGAGGCTGGGGCTGGGGGAGAGCTTACTGTAGGCTCTGATGAGGCTGGGGCTGGGGGAGAGGGCTCCTGGATAGAGCTGGGGCTGAGAGGGCTCCTGGATAGAGGCTGGGGCTGGGGGAGAGGGCTCCTGGATAGAGGCTGGGGCGTGGGGGAGAGGGCTCCTGGATAGAGGCTGGGGCTGGGGGAGAGGGCTCCTGGATAGAGGCTGGGCTGGGGGGAGAGGGCTCTGGATAGAGGTGGGGCTGGGGAGAGGCTCCTGGATAGAGGCTGGGGGCTGGGGGAGAGGGCTCCTGGATAGAGGCTGGGGCTGGGGGAGAGGGCTCCTGGATAGAGGCTGGGCTGGGGGAGAGGGCTCCTGGATAGAGGCTGGGGCTGGGGAAGAGGGCTCTGGATAGAGGCTGGGGGCTGGGGGAGAGGCTCCTGGATAGAGGCGGGGGTTGTAGAGAAGCAGGAACCACAAGGGGATGTTTAGGTGAAGAGGTTCTTGAGGACTTAGTTTTAGGATTGTGTCCAGTAGGGCACAAGCACACTTTGACCTTCCTCACCCCGTCCCAAAACTGTGTTATTCTTTTAAAAGCTTTATTCTGAGTCGTCGTGGGTAACGGCAGGTTTTCTCGACTGCCGCCGTCATTGTGTTACCGAGCGACGACGACGACGCCTCAGAATCACAATCTCAACATTGACAGTCGGCGAATAAGTCGTGGCTTCCAGGGCGCGTGACTCCTCTGAGTGACAGCCTTGTCACCCGTCCACGCTCCGTCCGCTGGCTCGGTGGCAGCAAGCGTCCCTATTTGGATTATTTCCGTCCCGCCTCATCACCATCTAATATACAGCTGTCAGCACAGACTGGGCATCCGTGTGTATTGTGTTGATTACAGGTTATGATTGATGTTGTATTAAGACCATGAGGTGTCCTCCACCAGCTAGCCATCACTCCTCGTGTCTCTCATATTGAAACATAATCAGTATTTCTGAGATAACAGAAATAGAGAGCCCCACATTCCAAGGCCTTTTGGGATAGTCCAGGATTGAAGAGCGATGTGATTGGAGCATTGAGAAGAATACTTCCTGTATTCTGACCAGGCTACGGCAGGACACAAAACCAAAAGTCTCTAAAAACAGGTGTGTCGTGTGTGTCTGTGTGTGTCTGTGTGTGTCTGTGTCTGTGTCTGTGTGTGGTGTGTGTCTGTGTGGTGTGGCTCCAGGTGCCGCGGAGAAGAGCTCGAAGCACGGTGCTGAGGATCGGACCCAGAACATCATCATGGCCATGAAGGACCGGATGAAGATCAGGGAGAGGAACAAGCCGGAGATCTTCGAGGTCATCCGAGACGTGTTCGTCATCAGCAAGGCCATCCACGCCCAGCAGATGAAGACCATCAAACAGAGTGTGCTGGACGGGACCTCCAAGTGGTCTGCCAAGATCACCATAACAGGTACACAGATACACACACATACACACACACACACACACTACTCCATACATACACACACACACACACACACACTACTCATAAATACACACACACACACACACACACTACTCATACATACCACACACACACCACACCCACACACACTACTCATACATACACACACACACACTACCCCCCTGAGAGTGTGTGGTGTTGTGTGTGTAGTGCTGTGTGCCCAGGGGCTCCAGGCCAAAGACAAGACGGGCTCCAGCGACCCCTACGTCACCGTCCAGGTGGGAAAGACCAAGAAGAGGACCAAGACCATCTACGGAACCTCAACCCAGTCTGGGAGGAGAAGTTTCACTTGTGAGTATCTCCCCTCTGGGCCGAGTAGAACTTGTGTCTCCTGTCTGGGCTGAGTAGAACTTTGTATCTCTCCTCTCCCGTCTGGGCAGAGTAGAACTTGTGTCTCCTGTCTGGGCCGAGTAGAACTTGTATCTCTCCTCTCCCGTCTGGGCAGAGTAGAACTTGTGTCTCTCCTCTCCCGTCTGGGCAGAGTAGAACTTCAGAATCAGAATCAGAATCAGAAAGGGATTTATTGGCCATGAAAGTTTGCACAGTCAAGGAATTTGCTTTGGCAGGAAGGTGCATACAATAACATATAGTATCCTTAAATTTAAATATGTGGACTGTCTATACTAATATCTATACTATATAACTATACTATCTATACTAAAGTGGAATTATATTTAAAATAAAATATACAATAAATATAAGTTGCCTAATTTACAATATAAAAATACAAAAAATACAAATATGACAAAAATACAAATGTACAAGATGCAGTAATGTAGTGCAGATATTAGAGTCTCCTCTCCCGTCTGGGCTGAGTAGAACTTGTATCTCCTGTATAACCCCGTCTGGGAGAAGAGTGGAACTTGTGAGTATCTCCTGTCTGGGACGAGTAGAACTGTATAACCCTGTCTGGGAGAAGGAGTTCCACTTGTGAGTATCTCCTGTCTGGACCGAGTAGAACTTGTCTCTCCTCTCCGGTCTGGAAGAAGGAGTGGAACTTGGAAGGGTCCTTTTCCTCCGTTTGGCTCCATCCTCCGAACACGTGATCCATTCCCACACTCCTCCGAGTCGGAGTAGCTTGATCTCCGTGGCCTCGAGGGCCGTCTGACTGTCTGATGCGGGACTAACAGGGCAGGTTTTCTCCTTCCCTGCTGGAGCGTGGACTGAGGTCTGGTCGAGGAGACGATCAGACTGCATGCCGATGTGCTGCTAAGCAGGCCAGGCCTTTGCCTCGAGCTGTCTGGATGGTCTCAGCAAGGAGACTCAACCTACTTCAAATGTCACTCACTGTCTGTGTGCTCCCTCTTCCCTGTCTGCCTGTCTCTGTCTGCCTGTCTGTGTGCTCCCTCTTCCCTGCCTCTCTGTCCTGTCTGCCTGCCTGTGTATGCCTGCCTGTCTGTCTGTCTGTCTGTCTGTCTGTCTGTCTGTCTGTCTGTGTATGCCTGCCTGCCTGTCTGTCTGTGTCTCTCTGCCTCTCTGCCTGTCTGTCTGTGTATGCCTGCCTGCCTGTCTCTGCCTGTCTGCCTGTCTGTCTGCCTGTCTGTCTCTCTGCCTGTCTCTCTGCATGTCTGCCTGTCTGTCTGTCTGGACCCTGGAAATTAGAGACTCTTCTACTGGGGTTCCACGGAACAATACTTTATGAATCCCTTCGGATCACATCTAGT
>CAEFZP010002067.1:0-31953 GCA_903064625.1 Mallotus villosus
GTGAGGGGGGGGGTCACACCATCTTTGGAGCCATGTAATATCATAATCAGTGTGTGTTGAGATAGGCTATATGAAGAGGACGGGCAAGTATAGGAGCTCTCAACCATTCAGGCTTCCAGAACTCCTTTGATATTCACCGGAGTTTGGACAGTATTCGTGTCTTGCTTATCATTAATTAACCATTAGCATTTTATGTTGTTCAAAAAGTTAAAAATCTAAAAATCACAGCAGAGTGTCTTCGCTGATGCGAGAGAATCACAAATTGCATAACAATACAACAATCAACAGTTGAAGGCTATCACAGATAAAAAAACACAATGTCCATTTATATAAGACACACACTGATTGTCTCTTAGAAACTACATATTGATTCCTTAAAACACTTTTCTTAAATAAAGTAGTGCATCCATGTCGGACGGCGAAGCGCGCAGTCCACGCACCATCCTGATAACGTGTCCCTCCGCCAAAAGGTCGCATGATGTAAGAAGCTTTAAGGGGGCTGTCCATTCACGCTCTTAACCAAAAAGATTGTTGTCAGTTTGTCAGTTTGTTCTTGAGGATTTTGTCGTGGCTCTGGTTTGGATTTTGTTAGAGTCCACTTGAGTTTTCGTGACATTACCAACAGGTGTTTAAGAATAGAGACAGACATACAGATGATGGGGCTAAACCTGTCAGGTGAATGAAAAGAAAATCTCTTTTCCAGGCTAGAATAAATTATTATATTGTATGGCAAATACACCTACCAACCTCTCTCGGCCACTGATACCCTTGCAGTCCCTTTCTGATGAAATCAATATTCAGTCTTTTTACTCTTCTGGGGAGGAATGGCAAGGGTATGAGTTTTGTTTACTGTCAGTGTAACAAGACTGGCCAATATTGCGTCTCTCTTTTCACAGGACTTGGAATTTCCACGATGAAGTTGATCTTTATAATCCAAGCAATCGGCGTTGAAGTTCAGCTTCCACGATGCAGCTTGGTCTTTATAATCCAAGCACTCCGCCGTGGAGTTAAACCCAGTCCCGAAGCCCCGTATCTGAGCAGAGGGGGCGCCGGGGCCTGGTTCAGGTGGCTGGTCACGGCGTTCGTGCTCACGGACTAAGAGTGGAACCCGGACCTGACAACTGGTGGTGCAGGGAGTCAGGTAAGACCCGCAGTCCATCCCACAAATACGAAGTCGATCCCGCGTACCCTTGGCTGTATCCTGAGGCCTGTGTGTAGGTCATGGGGTAGGACCTTTGCATGCAAGAGGAGGAGGTAGAGAGAGATCAGAGAGGGGTTGAGATGGAGGCTGGACTCCAGATGGATACAGGGGCGGTGCTGGTTGATATGGCCGGTGCTGTCGTCGTGCTGGAGGGGGGAGTGAAACTGGCCACTGGCAACGCTTCGGAGCTGCTTCTTGGCTGGAGAACTTTTCTTCTTGGCTGTCGAACCTTGTTCTGTCCTCCGTTCTGCTGCTGCTGCTGTTGCTGGCGACACTTGCCCTCCGGCTCGTAAACCAAACCTGCGGATATAGAACAATGGCACATTTAATTACGTGGTCTAGTGAGGTTTCTTGGTTTTTCCTACAGTCTCTAAAAACGTATTCCCCTTCACAGTTTAATTAAATAGCTAGAGACATTAGTTTAAATATTGAGTTCTTCTGTATAGTAAATCTATGACAGTGTTTTATTTTTATGACAGTCTCAGTCTGATTCGAATTAATCATGATTAGCTCATGATTAACTAGGCTACTGATTTGCCGTTCTCTCGGAGAACACCACCTGCACACGTGATTCGGTAGGTGATTTTCAGCGCTACCTCCTCCCCGCATAAATATCAGATAGCGAGTTTTGCCAAAGAGCGCCTCCAAAATGTCAAGTTGAGCGCGCGTACAAGTTGTTCTTTCCCTTCTTTGCTTGCGTGGTGTTGCTGCAGGCCATTTAAAAGTATTAATAATACAAATGTACTATTTTTCATAATTAAATCCAGGCTACACAATTCAATATTATTCCCCTTATACACAAAAATTCCTTCTCCTGTTACTTTGATAGCTATAGAATAGACCAAACACGTGTTTGGTTTAAAATTTTTACACACATTTAATAGCAAGAATACAAAGCTAAGTGTGTAACTAATACATAGATACATCAGTTTCGGATTAGAGGTGTCCTAACACTACTTCCGTAATTGATCACACAACCTGAGATATAAAATAGCCTACGTTTTCTCTCTACATTCTTTGCATCTCAATGTATTAGTTTCTTTGCATGCATGGATCTCTTTCAGAAAATGTAAAAAGTGTATGACACCCACCTGGTATCTACGACGGCTGAAGAGGTCCATCGGATGTAGTTAAACTCAGTCCGTGACTGTGTAAGTGGTTGCTTGAGCGACGACATCAATGCTATGTGGACTGGGGGTAAGTTGTGCTGAAATTTGAAAATGGAGCGATGCCAGTAAATATCCCTGGTGGTTTTCCTTTGGGCATTGGTCACGCAGCTGCCTCGGTCGTGTGATCAATACCTGTTTCAAACAACAAAATAGGTAAAACTGAGTCAACTCAAGACTCCAATGGCTTCGCTAACATACAATGCTTCGCCACGGCTGCAAATCAAAAACCCTTTCCAACCGTCACCCGCGCATAAAACAGTCCCAGACCCCAGCTGTCCTCAAGAGTTGCGCGTGCTCACTCGACAACGTTCCTCCCTCTGCACCCTGTGGCACAACCCCACAGCACAGCACAAATAGCAACATCCCATATTGTCAAAAGTCACTCGAGTAGGCTACAAATACACGGGCGTTTAAACCATCGCACCATTTTGGACGCAGTTAGGCTCACCATGAACCAATCATTGTCTCAATATTATAGAACGTGATTGGTGGCCCTTGCAGAGACATAGGCTGCCCTTCGAGACAATACAAACAAGCAGAAATAACAACCCCGAGTTTGAAATCGCGGGGCAGAAAGTCCCTGACAATGCAGTCCACGTAGTATACACTTTCTGCAGTAGCCAGTTTCACCTTCAATGCTTTTCACTGTGGTTCAGGGATGTGCCGTAAATCTGTGAACTATATATCGTCTGTTATTAAGGACAATACTATTTAACGACTGGGAACCAGCATGTAAAGCAATGTGGTACAAATGCTGCCTGAATTGAGAAACACGAGGCATCGCGAAAAATTAGATGAAGGCAACGACAGACAGCCTCTCAAAGTGGTCCACTGTACAGCGATCACTCCCTGAGTTTTAATCCTTGAAGCTTCGGGCGGAGAAACATTCAAAGCAGGTGAATCATAACTAGCATCTATGTCCGGTGTGTGCACATTAAGGGCTATGTATGGCTGTCGTAGTTTGATCATATCACGAAACACGATTACAGCGATCATTTTATTTTAGAATAAACACCAGGATTTGATCCATTTTACATGCATCATTTAGGTTTCCAGGCACAAAGTGGCTATCGAATCATGAGACTCCCTAGACTACATAGTCGTATGCCACAGCACCTGTTTTAACAGATTTATTACCTACTAAAATAATACTCAATTTTTCTGATACCACAACGTTCTTAGACTGGTTTAATTTCAGATTGTCGTGAACCCCCACATCTCTTGATACTCAGCCGGATAGCATGATATCCAACCAACGGTTTTTTTTCACCACTCATCTGTCACACTGTAAGCAGACCCCGAGTATAGCCTACCAGTTGCACACCCGGTCCAATAATAATTACCCTGTCCCAAATAATTATGATAAATGTTTTGTTGATGAATTAACGAGATAACCGGGTGGCACGCGCACACCTAATTACAGGACGCTATTCTCTCCACCTCCACATTGAATGTTAATGTTGCGAAAGCAGCCTGCGCGTGGTTAGAAACGGTTATTTTCCTCTGAAATGTGAGATGAGTGTAGAGCACGTTTAATTACTATCTTCAATAAAGTAGTATAAAATATTGTATGAAAAAACTGTTAGGGTGGCAAGGCCTATGCTACATTAAAATACGCCTTTGAACCAATTTTAAATAGTTATTAATTCATATGTCTTAGACGATAAAATAAGATCGTTCAAAAAATGTAACCGTCGTGAGTACAAAAAACGAGTCAAGGGCCGAGCGTAATTTGCTTGATAGTAGCTGAAGGTTTTTTCCAAAATAGGATGATCAATATTCGTAGCCCACACCCGCTCCCTTCCCGTTCTTCTGGTAACCGATGAGTAAGGCTAATCTGGCGGATCGGTGATTACCTTAGCACGCAACTATCACGCCTCCTCATTCTCGCCCTTTGTCTTCTGCATGCATTTTCACCTCATATTTAATCAAATGCGGTTTGAGGCGCGTCAGGTGAGTGTGGAATATCAGTTGAAATAACATGTTAGGACCAACACGAATGTTTTGATCATATTACGTCATTTGGACCTGTTAACAAGTCGCAGCACCAAACCTACGCATCTGACACGAAGTTGAAATCTATGTCTCACTACTACTCAACCATCAGTCAATAGTTTGTGCAGTCAAACCTTCCAAAGACATCCAGTAGCCGAACATGATCCATTACTAACACAGTGATCTAATGAGTTTTATCGAGCCATAAATGTTTGTCAATCTTTGTTATTTATTTAGATAAGCACACGTTATTTGATGTCTATATAATTAACACGAGAGGAAGATATTATATTAAGGATTCTACGGCTGGATTTCCTAAACGGTGCAAAATGGTCCGTCCCTGTCCAGACAGTTTGCGTTTTCCATATTGTCAATACGGCCTATAGGCTTAAACTCTACTATTAGTACGAAACACACTAGACAAGTCTTACTGTTGACAATGCTCATTATAATATTCATCATAAACCGATGATTTTGTAATCAACTTACTTCAGAACATGGATGTCTGTAGTTTCATTTGCGTAATTTCTTTTCCAGTCCCCTTTCTTGCGATGAAACTAGCACAGCTGTATGCGATTTCTGTAATAGTCTCCAAGCGGCGGGAAACTAAAATCATAGAAAAGCTGGATCTTCAGCAAACGCGACGCAATTAACTGCGCGATAACGTTGTACGGGGTATAGGGCGACATACGACTTCGATGTGTTAGTCTGTCTGACTGAAGTTGCTTCAGTAGATTTGAAGAGGCTGCTGGCCAATGAGAGCTTCTGGACGACTCAGTAGCGGCCGTCTGTCTTCTCTCACTCTGCTGGGAGATTGCTGAGAACAAATGGTCGCCAGCCTACTTTTTGACGCCAGCTTCTCAAGCCAATGGCAGCACGCGGCGACAGACACATTCTCATCTCGGGACTGGCGAGTAAAATAATGATAAGAATTGCAGGGCTGAATATTTTGCAATAAATATTTAGCCTCTATCACATTCTCTGTGTTGGGGGTGGGGTGGGTGGGGTTATAACAGGACAATGTTTTAATCACCACCTACCTTTGCTGGTAACTTTACTTAGCTAATGACAAGCTACTGAATATCTTAATAACACACTCTTCTACACTACATCCCCACCCGCAGGCTAGGTTTAACGCTTCTAAACTCCAACATGTTATCAATCGAAATAGAGTTCGAGAAATGAAAAGATGTCCCACCAGTATACCGAGATATTCTGGGTTTGGTGACCGAATTAGCAGGACAAAAGCTGGCATTCCACTGTGGAGGCTAAAAACAACAACACGGTCCTCACATTCCATCGCGTAGCAAGATTTAGAGAGACTTATTCCGTATAAACGTGCGCCCATCCACAGACACGCCAGTCTGCCCTCGATCAAGTTGATATAGGCTAGCCAAATTCGTGGAATATTGTTCAGGGAAAGAGTGAGGCATCGAGCAACGAGGGCTCAATAACAGCAGCCCAGTTGTACATAGGCTAGAAGTATAATACGCTATCTCGGTGCATTTTTTATGTTTTTAAACTGGCAAGACTTGTACACATTCTATCGTTAGGCATCGACACGAGATCTATTTTGGAGTGTTTCACATCGTTGTCTCTCTCACTAGCTCTCTGTTACCTTGACACTTTCAATCCATGGCTGCAAGTGGGTAAACGGAGATAACAGAGTACACAAGACGGGCTAGGTTCTTAAAGGTAGCTGTTTGAATCTTTATGACTGATTATTTGTATATAAATTACAGTGAGGCTGTCTCTAGGTAGATAGCCTACATGAAGTGTGGCCTCTAGATAGGCCGGTCTGCTGATACAATTATTTATAACATTAATAATTGTACTAACCTTAATAATGTACTATTACTACTATGTTTGCTGGTATATAATAGTAGTGCTATGGCTACGATTTAAAAAGTACACGTGTCTATATTTCTCTCAATTTTCTAATTCAGATTTCGGTGACATCAAATGCTTCTCAGATACAACATAGCCAACTACGTCACTTGAATTTTCCTGTATCACAAAACAATATACCGAGGGTTGTGGTCACGGTTTGTGCTAAATGTACCTCGTAAGAGCTTTGAGGCAACACCTACACACACACAACACACGTGCGCACACACACACACACACACACAGGACACACACACCACATACATTCTCACACACCACACACACACACCACACACACACACACACACCACACACACACAACCACACACACACACACACACACACACCACACCACACACACACACAACACACACACCACACACACATTACACACAGCTTGTACGGACACACCGCTCACTTCAAACAGATTGAATATTGATTTTAGATTTATAAACACGTTGAGGCAACCGTGGATTTTATAATCGTCAGTTGCTCTCTCTTTAGCAGTTCTCGTGGCCCAGTCAAAGTTCAGTATGTCTTTAGACAACAACTTCATAGTAAAAACTAAACTAAAACATGACCCTGAAAATGTCCATGTTCATGACTTTAATAGATATCGATGGCACACCGACATGTTCTCTGGATTACCTTGTCAGAATCACCTTGCATCTCGTCAAGAGACAATACCACGGTAACTGTCTACAGCTTTCTGTTTCTGCAGCCCAGCAGTGTGTGAGGTGGACGTAACTTGGGCGGTGGCATCGGCACGCAAGTTCACAGGTCGTCCATTTCTGTATTTCCTTCATTTCTTCTTGTCGTCGTTTGCGACTCTGCATGAATTCTTTTGAACATACTATATTAGCCTATACATCTCATATTGTGTGTCAATTCACCAACACAAATATTTTTACCTAAATTACCTGTACCCAAACAACACCTGACACATCTGCGCGTGTTGATAAAATAAAAATAAAAAACCAGATTCAGTCACATTGACTCTACTGTGTAGTCTAAACATCAATTCTTTATTTACATTCTTCTTCTGACTCAAAATTCAGTTTATGGATTATGGTAGACTTTAGGGCCTACGTGTAGGTCTACCTGTTCGTTTGGGCCCAGGACTTTTGTCAGGATTCAATCCATCACCTAACATTTTTTTCTTCAATAAAACCGCGGTGAGACAGTTACCAGAGCATGTGAAAAAACATTATATGCCTGATTTGCTATCTCTAGATCTCGGCCTGCTCTCGCCGTTAAATTGCTAATTATTTATTATATTAACACCAGCCCTCCTCGGGACTCTCTTAAACAGGTCGACACGGACGTTTAAAAGGAAGAGTGAGTTACGCTCTGGCAATCAGCGCTCCCACTGCCTCCGGGTAATTGACGTGACGTCTTTATCAGCGCTCTGTAAGGGAACCGGGGTTAGCGTCGCAGGACTAGAAACCCATCTTACACCCAAATGGGTGTACCTTATGTTTTTTTGTATTGTATTCAGACACTTAAGACTCATTGCTATGACCTTAATCTTCCAAACCTTAGAAATATATTAATGTATATGTCTATTGCAACAATGTAAATCAATTTATATCTTGTTCAATTTCATGTGACGTATAACGTGCCTTTTAAGATTTTATTTTGTTATAGTCAGCCACATAATCTTTGGATTGTTTGCGTCATTTATCACGCTATTGTTTTAAACACAAAAAACAGCGCAAAACTACGAACAAAAACACACAGCTAATACAGTCTAAATCAAGTAAATTCTTCGTCAGATTATTAACATTAGGCTAAATCTGAACAAGCGGTCCATACTTGCGGCTCTGCTTTTCACCTCTCGAGCGGGTCCATGCGTCACTTTCCTCCTTGTTGATACACCGTTCGCCTGACTGATATCTAGGAATTATTCACAGCTAAAATCCCTCGTCAATCAAACCGATTCATCTACAACTGGGCATAATCCAGGATCAAGCGGGAAAGTATTATTCTAACACCGGTTCTCTGTTTCAGTGTTTCTGACGGAAGTTTGAGTGAATGATTTTTCTGGACGCATCTCAACACAACAAAAACACAATGTGCTTGTTTATGTCTGATAGACCTATGGAATAGGAATCCACACATTTTGGAAATTGAAAATACATTTTAATTCAACACACTATTACGCTTTCTAAATGATTTAAATAGATCCATGTACTTAAATAGTTAATTCTATCAGAAGAACATGGGAAGGTTAATATCTTGATGTGCCTGCCATTTTACAATGTTTCTCAGGGGTGAACGCTAAGGAAGGGCAGCTGGAATAAATTTCCATAAATAAATCTGTACCATATGATCAGAAAAAACGTAGCTACTTTACTTGCAGTAAACGCAACATAAAACAAAACATGTAACAAACCTTCAACTACACGTATTTATAAAAGCTGTTACACGACCACCATGGACAACAGATTCAGAGTAAACGAAACAGGCAGGCTGACATCTTTCTCTGTGACACAGAGGAGAGAAGGAGACACGAGAAGAGCCGAACAGGGCAAGATGACAAGCTGTATTTTAGATTAGCTCAGCATGTCGTGGATGGAAAGCCTGGTCTCTACCGAAAAGGTGGCGCTGCAAAGTGAGCATGGTGTTTTCAATCGAGTGTGTACTCTCTGCTAGCTACTCTCCCGTTATCACACAGCAGCTTTGTGTAATGTACATGTAACTGACCTCGAGGTCTCAAAAACACATTTGAAGTATTCTCTGGGAGTAGTGAGAGCCCTTCAGTGTTATTGTAGTTCTCTATTAAATCTACACGATAGGGACGGGCCCAAAATAGAGGTTGATACTAACGTGATTTCATGCCACATTCATTTGATGTATTGATTTACACCGAATCATAAAACGGACGTTTAAATCATCATAAAATGGGATGGTTCTTTTAAATATATTATTAAGCAACACATGTATAAATTGTGATGTTGTAATACAACATCACAATTTATACATGTGTTGCTTAATAATATATTTAAAAGAACCATCCCATTTTATGATGGATTTAAACGTCCGTTTTATGATTCGGTTGTAAATCAAATAATCAAATGAATGTGGCATGAAATCACGTTTAGTATCAACCTCTATTTTTGGCCCGTCCCTATCCGTGTAGATTTTATATAGAACTACAATAACACTGAATGGGGCTTTTTTTCTCCACTAATCCCAGAGGAATACTTCAAATGTGTTTTTGATGACCTTAGAGGTCAGTTACATGTTACATTACACAAAGGCTGCTGTGTGATAACGGGAGTAGCTAGCAGAGAGTACACACTCTATTGAAACACCATGCTCACTTTGCAGCGCACCTTTTCCTGGGTAGAGACCAGTATTTCCATCAGACATGCTGAGCTAATTAAAATACAGCTTGTCATCTTCCCTGTTCTGCTCTTCTCCGTGTCTCCTTCTCTCCTCTGTGTCACAGAGAAAGATGTCAGCCTGCCTTGTTTCGTTTACTCTTGAATCTGTTGTCATGGTGGTCCTGTAACAGGCTTTTATAAAATACTGTAATGAGTTGTTACATGTTTTTTTTTATTTTGCGTTTTACTGCAAGTAAAGTAGGCTACGTTTTTTTCTGATCATATTTGTACAGATTTATTTAATGGAAAATTATTCCAGCTGCCCTTTCCTTAGCGTTCACCCCTGAGAAACATTGTAAAATGGCAAGGCACATCAATATATTAACCTTCCCATGTTCTTCTGATAGAATTAATATTTAGTAAATGGATCTATTTAAATAATTTTAATAAAGCGTAATATTGTGTTGAATTAAAATGTATTTTCAATTTCCAAAATGTGTGGAATTCCTTATTCCAATAGGTCTATCGACATAAACAAGCACATTTGTTTTTGTTGTTGAGATGCGTCCAGAAAAACATTCACTCAAAATCTTCCGTCAGAAACACTGAAACAGAGAACCGGTGTTAGAAATAATACTTTCCCGCTTGATCCTGGGATTATGCCCAGTTTTAGATGAATCGGTTTTATTGACGAGGGATTTTAGCTGTGAATAAATTCCTAGGATTCAGTCATGCGAGTGTATCAAACAAGGAGGGAAGTGACGCATGGACCCGGCTCGAGAGGTGAAAAGCAGAGCAGCAAGTATGGACCGCTTGTTCAAGATTTAGCCTAATGTTAATTAATCTAAGAAGATACTTGATTTAGACTTTAATTAGCTGTGTGTTTTGTTCAGTAGTTTTGCTCTGTTTTTGTTTAAAAAAATATCGGTGATAAAATTACTCAAAATCCAAAGATTATGTGGCTGATATAACAAAATAAAATCTTAAAAGGCACGTTAATACGTTCACATGAAATTGAACAAGAATATAAATTGATTTACAATTGTTGCAATAGACATATACATTAATATATTCTAAGGTTTGGAAGATTAAGGTATATGAATGAGTCTTAAGTGTCTGAATAAAATAAAAAAAACATAAAGGTTACACCCATTTTGTGTTAAGGATGGGTTTCTAGTCCTGCGACTCTTAACCCCCGGGTTCACTTACCAGAGGCTCTGATAAAAGACGTCCTCGTCAATTACCCGGGAGTCAGTGGGAGCGCTGATTGCCAGAGGCGTTAACTCACTCTTCCTTTAAACGTCGTTCTCCTTTTAAGAGAGTCCCCGAGGAGGGCTGGTGTTAATATAATAAATAATTTAGCAATTTAAACGGCGAAGAGCAGCCGAGATCTAAGAGATAGCAAAATCAGGCATAATGTTTTTTCACATGCTATGGTAACTGTCTCACCGCGGTTTTATTCAAGAAAAAAATGTTAGGTGATGTATTTGAATCCTGACAAAAGTCGGGTCCAAACAGACACGTAGGCCTAAAGTCTACCAATTAATCCATAAACTGAATTTTGAGTCAGAAAGAAGAATGTAAATAAAGAATTGGATGTTTAGACTACACAGTAGGATGTCAATTTGACTGAATCTGGGTTTTTTATTTTTATTTTATCAAACACGCCGCAAAAAAAAGAAAAAAATGTGTCAGGTTGTTGTTTGGGTACAGGTAATTTAGGTAAAAATAATTTGTGTTGGTGAAATTGACAAACAAATATGAGATGTATAGGCTAAATATAGTATGTTTCAAAAGAATATCATGCAAAGAGTAGCAAACGGACCGACAAGAAGGAAATGAAGGAAATACAGAAATGGACTACCTGTGAACTTGCGTGCCGTGCCACCGCCCAAAGTTACCGTCACCTCACACTGCTGGGCTGCAGAAACCAGAAAGCTGTAGACAGTTACCGTTGTATTGCTCTTGACGAGATGCAAGGTGATTTCTGAACAAAGGTAAATCCAGAGAACATGTCGGTGTCCATCGATATCTATTAAAGTATTAACATTGACATTTTCAGGGTCATGTTTTTAGTTTAGTTTTTACTATGAAGTTGTTGTCTAAAGCATACTGAACCTTTGACATGGGCCCACGAGAACTGCTAAAGAGAGAGGCAACTGACGATTTATAAAATCCACGGTTTGCCTCACTGTTTATAAATCTAAATCAATATTCAAATCTGTTTGAAGTGAGCGGGTGTGTCCGTACAAGCTGTGTGTATGTGTGTGTGTGTGTGTGTGTGTGTGTGTGTGTGTGTGTGTGTGTGTGTGTGTGTGTGTGGTGTGTGTGTGTGTGTGTGTGTGGTGTGTGTGTGTGTGTGTGTGTGTGTGTGTGTGTGTGTGTGTGTGTGTGATGTATGTGTGTGTGTGTCTGTGTGTGTGTGTGTGTGTGTGCGCACGTGTGTTTGTGTGTGTAGGTGTTCCTCAAAGCTTCTTAAGATGGTACATTTACCAAACCGTGACAAAACCCTCGGTATATTGTTTTTGTGATACAGGAAAATTCAAGTGACGTAGTTGGCTATGTTGTATCTTGAAGCCATTTGATGTCAAGAAATCTGAAATTAGAAAATTTGAAGAAAATATAAAAATACACTGTACTTTTTAAATCGTTAGCCAATAGCACTACTATTATATACTATCCCCCCCAAAACATTATTATTAATAGTACAATTATTAATGTTAGTACAATTATTAATGTTATTAATAATTGTATCAGCCGACAGGCCTATACTTAGATGCCACACTTCAGTAGGCTATCTTAATGGGGAGACAGCCTACTGTAATTTATATACAAAATAATCATTCAATAAAGATTCAAACAGCCTACCTTTAAGAACCTAGCCGCCGTGTCTCTGTTTATCTCCGTTTCCCACTTGAAGCCATTTGAATTGAAATTGTCAAGGTAACAGAGAGCTTAGTGAGAAAAAAACAACGATGTGAAACACTCCAAAAATAGATCTTCGTGTCGATGCCTTAACGATAGAATGTGTACAATTATTGCCATTAAAAACTAAAAAAATCACCGAGCTATAGCTTATTTATACTTCTAGCCTATGTAAACAACTGGGCTGCTGTTATTGAGGCCCTCGTTGTCGATGCCTCAATCTTTCCCTGAAAAATATTCCACCTGAATTTGGCTAGCCTATATCAACTTGATCGAGGCAGACTGGCTTGGTCTGTGGATGGGAGGACAGTTTTAAGGAAATAAGTCTCTCTAAATCCCCCCTTGCTACGCGATGGAATGTGAGGACCGTGTTTTTAGCCTCCACATGGAATGCCAGCTTTTTGTCCTGCTAATTCGTGTCACCAAACCCAGAATATCTCGGTATCTGGGGGACACTTTTCATTTTCTTCGGAACTCTATTTCGATTGATAAACATGTTGGAGATTTAGAATCGTTAAACCTAGCCTGCGGGTGGGTGATGTAGTGTAGATGAGTGTTTATTAAGATATTCAGTAGCTTGTAATTAGCTAAGTAAAGTTACCAGCAAATGTAGGTGGTGATAAAACATGTCCTGTATAACCCACCCACCCCACCCCCCAACAAAAAAAATGTGATAGAGGCTAAATATTTATTGCAAAAATATTTCAGCCCTGCAATTCTTATCATTAATTTACTCTCAGTACAGAGATGAGAATGTTGTCTGTCGCCCGCTTGCTGCCATTGGCTGAGAAGCTTGCGTCAAAAAGTAGCTGGCGACATTTGTTTCTCAGCAAATCTCCCAGCAGAGTGAGAGACAGACCGCAGCTACTGAGTCGTCCAGAAGCTCTCATTGGCCAGCAGCCTCTTCAAATCTACTGAAGCAACTTCAGTCAGAACAGACTAACACATCGAAGTCGTATGTAGCCCTATTTACCCCGTAAACGTTATCGCGCATTTAAATTGCTCGAGTTTGCTGAAGATTCCAGCTTTTCTTATGATTTTATTTTCCCGCCGCTTGTAAAATACTATTACAGGAAATCGCATACAGGCTGTGCTATTTCATCGCAAGAAAGGACTGGAAAAAGAAATTAACTCTACAGACATCAATGTTCTGAAGTAAGTTGATTTAAAAAATCATCGTTTTATTATGAATATTATAATGAGCATTGTCAACAGTAATACTTGTCTAGTGTTGTTTTTCTTACTAATAGTATAGTTAAGCCTATAGGCCGTATTGACAATATGGAAAACCAAACTGTCTGGAAGGGAGGACCATTTTGCAACCGTTTTAGGGAAATCCAGCAGTAGAATACTTAATATAATATCTTCCTCTAGGTTGTTAATTATATAGACATCAAATAAACGTTTGCTTATCTTAAATAAATACAAAATATTGACATGTTAATGGCTCGATAAAACTCATTAGATCACTGTGTTAGTAATGGATCATGTTAGGCTACTGGATGTCTTTGGAAGGTTTGACTGCACCAAACTATTGACTGATTGGTTGAGTAGTAGTGGATACATTAGTTTCTAAACTTCGTGTCAGATTGCATTGGTCTGCATTAACGATCCAAATGATTAATATTCAAAACATTCGTTTCCCTAACATGTATTTAAACTTTATTCCACACTTCACCTGACGCGCCTCAAACCGCATTTGATTAAATATTGAGGTGAAAATGCATGGCAGAAGACAAAGGGCGATAATTGAGGAGGCGTGATAGTTGAGTGCTAAGGTAATCACCGATCCGCCAGATTAGACTTCCTCATCGGTTACCGAAGAACGGGAAGGGAGCGGGTGTGGGCTACCGGGGGGAATATTGATCATTTCCTATTTTTGGAAAAAAACTCAGCTACTAAAAAAAAATCAAGCAAATTTACGCTCGGCCCTTTGACTAGTTTTTTGTATCCACGACAGGTTACATTTTTTTAACGATCTTATTTTATCGTCTTAAGACATATGAATTAATAACTATTTTAATTGGTTCAAAGGCTTATTTTAATTTAGCATAGGCCTTGCCACCCTAACAGTTTTTTTCATTACAATATTTTATACTAATTTTATTTGAAGATAATTTAACGTGCTCTACACTCATCTCACATTTTCAGAGGAAAATAAACCGTTCTACACGCGCAGGCTGCTTTTCGCAACATTTAACATTCAATGTGGAAGGTGGAGAGTATAGCGTCCTGTAATTAGGGTGCGCGTGCCACCCGGATTATCTCGTTAATTCATCAACAAAACATTTATCATAATTAATTTGGGACAGGGTAATTATTATTGACCGGGTGTGCAACTGGTAGGCTATACTCGGGGTCTGCTTTAAGTGTGACAGATTGAGTGGTGAAAAAAAACCGTTGGATATAAAAAAAAATGCTATTCCGTCTGAGTAATCAAGAGAGTGGGGGTCACGACAATCTGAATTTAAACCAGTCCTAAGAACGTTGTGGATCAGAAAAATTGAAGTATTATTTTAGGTAAATAAATCTGTTAAAAAAGTTGCTGTGTGCATAGACTATGTAGTCTAGGGAGCTCATGATTCGATAGCCAACTTTGTGCCTGAAACATAAATTATGCATGTATAAAATGTATCAAATCCTGGTGTTTATTTAAAATAAAATGATCGCTGTAATCGCTGATATGATAAACTACGGACAAGGCCATACATAGGCCCTTAATGTGCACACACATGATATATGCTAGGTTATGATTCACCTGCTTTAATGTTTCTTCCGCCCGAAGCTTCAAAGGAATAAACTCAGGGGTGATCGTGTACAGGTGGACCACTTTGAGAGGGCTGTCTGTTTGCCTTTCATCTAATTATTTCGATTGCCTCGTGTTCTCAATTACAGGCAGCATTTTGTACCAAATTGTATTTACATGCTGGTTCCCCAGTCGTTTAAATAGTATTTTCCTTAATAACAGACGATTTATATTTCACAGATTTACTGCAAATCCCTGAACCACAGTGAAAAGCATTGAAAGGTGAAATGGCTACTTTGCAGAAAGTGTATACTTAAGTGGACTGCATTGTCAGGGACTTTCTGCCCATGGGGATTTCAAACCTCGGGTTTGTTATTTCTGCCTTGTTTATTGTCTCGAAAGTGGCAGCCTTTGTCTCTGCAAAGGGCCACCAATCAATTCTATAATATTTGAGACAATTATTGGTTCCATGGTGATCCTAACTGCGTCCAAAATGTGTGCGTGTTTAAACGCCCGTGTTTTGTAGCCTACTTCGAGTTGACTTTTTGCAATTATGGGATGTTGCTATTTGTGCTTGTGCTTGGGGGTGGGGGTGCCACAGGGTTGCAGAGGGAGGAACGTTTGTCGAGATGAGCCACGCGCACTTCTTGAGGACAGCTGGGGGTCTGGGACTGTTTTATAGCGCGCGGGTGCGGTTGGAAAGGGTTTATTTGCAAGCCGTTGTCGAAGCATAGTGTGTATCAGAAGCCATTTGGAGCTTGAGTTACTCATTTTTAACCTATTTTGTTGTTTGAAACAGGTATTGATCAACACGACCGAGGCAGCTGCGTGACCAATACAAGGAAAACACCAGGGATATTTACTGGCCATCGTCCATTTTCAAAATTTTCGCCAACTTTACCCCCCCAGTCCAACATTAGCATGATGTCGTATCTCAAGCAACCACCTTACACAGTCAACGGACTGAGTTTAACTACATCCGGAATGGACCTTCTTCATCCGTCCGTAGGATACCCAGGTGGGTGTCATACACTTTTTACATTTTCTGAAAGAGATCCATGAATGCAAAGAAACTAATTACATTGAGATGCAAAGAATGTAGAGAGAAAACGTAGGCTATTTTATAATCTCAGGTTGTGTGCTCAATTACGGAAGTAAATGTTAGGACACCTCTAATCCGAAACTGATTGTTATCTATGTATTTATTTACACACTTAAGCTTTGTATTTCTTGCTATTAAATGTGTTGTAAAACATTTTAAAACCAAACACGTGTTTGGTCTATTCTATAGCTATCAAAGTAACAGGAGAAGGAATTTGTTGTGTCATAAGGGGGAAATTAATATTGAATTTGTGTAGCCTGGATTTAATTATGAAAATAGTACATTTGTTATTTATTAATACTTTTTAAATGGCCTGCAGCAACACCACGCAAGCAAAGACGGGAAAGAACAACTTTTACGCGCGCTCAACTTGACATTTTGGAGGCGCTCTTTGGCAAAACTCGCTATCCTGATATATTTATGCGGGAGGAGGTAGCGCTGAAAATCAACCTACCAGAATCACGTGTGCAGGTGAGTGTTCTCCGAGAGAACGGCAAATCAGTAGCCTAGTTAATCATGAGCTAATCATGATTAATTCGAAATCAGACTTGAGACTTTCATACAAAAATAAACAAAAATGTCTTAGATTTTATATACAGAAGAACTCAATATTTAAACTAATGTCTCAGACTATTAATTAAACTGTGAGGGGAATTACGTTTTTAGAGACTGTAGGAAAATAACAGAAACATAATAGACAAAGTATTAAATGTGCCATTGTTACTATATCCCAGGTTTGGTTTAAAAACCGGAGGGCAAAGTGTCGCCAGCAACAGCAGCAGCAGCAGAACGGAGGACAGAACAAGGTTCGACCAGCCAAGAAGAAAAGTTCTCCAGCCAGAGAAGCAAGCTCCGAGAGCGGTGCCAGTGGCCAGTTCACTCCCCCCCTCCAGCACGACGACAGCACCGGCCATATCAACCAGCACCGCCCCTGTATCCATCTGGAGTCCAGCCTCCATCTCACCCCTCTCTGATCCTCTCTCTACCTCCTCCTCTTGCATGCAAAGGTCCTACCCCATGACCTACACACAGGCCTCAGGATACAGCCAAGGGTACGCGGGATCGACTTCGTACTTTGGTGGGATGGACTGCGGGTCTTACCTGACTCCCATGCACCACCAGTTGTCAGGTCCGGGTTCAACTCTTAGTCCGATGAGCACGAACGCCGTGACCAGCCACCTGAACCAGGCCCCGGCGCCCCTCTCTGCTCAGGGATACGGGGCTTCGGGACTGGGGTTTAACTCCACGGCGGAGTGCTTGGATTATAAAGACCAAGCTGCATCGTGGAAGCTGAACTTCAACGCCGATTGCTTGGATTATAAAGATCAAACTTCATCGTGGAAATTCCAAGTCCTGTGAAAAGAGAGACGCAATATTGGCCAGTCTTGTTACACTGACAGTAAAACAAACTCATACCCTTGCCATTCCTCCACCAGAAGAGTAAAAGACTGAATATTGATGTCATCAGAAAGGGACTGCAAGGGTATCAGTGGCCGAGAGAGGGTTGGTATGGTGTATTTGGCCATACAATATAATAATTTATTCTAGCACTGGAAAAGAGATTTTCTTTTCATTCACCTGACAGGTTGTAGCCCCATCATCTGTATGTCTGTCTCTATGCTTAAACACCTGTTGGGTAATGTCACGAAAACTCAAAGTGGACTCTAACAAAATAACAACCAGAGCCACAGACAGAATCCTCAAGAACAAACTGACAAACTGACAACCAATCTTTTTGGTTAAGAGCGTGAGATGGACAGGCCCCCCTTAAAGCTTCTTACATCATGCCGACCTTTTGGCGGAGGGACACGTTGATCAGGATGGTGCGTGGACTGCGCGCTTCGCCCGTCGACATGGATGCACTACTTTATTTAAGAAAAAGTGTTTATAAGGAATCAATATGTAGTTTCTAAGAGACAATCAGTGTGTGTCTTATATAAATGGTACATATGTGTTTTTTTTATCTGTGATAGCCTTCGAAACTGTGATCTGTTGTATTGTATGCAATTTGTGAGTTCTCTCGCATCAGCGAAGACACTCTGCTGTGATTTTAATAGATTTTTAACTTTTTGAACAACATAAAATGCTAATGGTTAATTAATGATAAGCAAGACACGAAATACTGTCCAAACTCACGGTAGAATATCAAAGGAGTTCTGGAAGCCTGAATGGTTGAGAGCTCCTATACTTGCCCGTCCCTCTTCATATAGCCTATCTCACACACACTGATTATGGATATTACATGGCTCCAAAGATGGTGTGACCCCCCCCCTCACCGTTAAAAAGACATGAATAAAGGTCCTATGATCTGACCCTCTTATTTATCAAGTTCCTAAATATGTATTCAATGAGAAGACGTTTGTGTGTGTTTGTGTTTGGGAAAGATGTGAGAGGGACAGACAGAGTGAGGGACGTTTGGGGCGACAGTGAGAGAGTTTGGGCAGAGAGCCTGTGGGCAAACAGCTTTTTTCAAAAGATAGACCTCGAAGAAGCTTAATCTATATGATACCCTTTGGGTGTTTTTAGCAAATATCTATCGAAAAGAAGGTGCATTTAAGGAAGATATTAATCTGATATTCCAATTACTACACATACCTCAATATAAATAATACCCATTCCCGAAAATTATTCCTGAAATATTTAACATAAAGACAGTTGCAATTTACAGAGAGCTTGTGCTTTGTACGCCAAGTAAAAGGTGTGTCAATTAGGCCTGTAATTGCCATACTTAGCCATCACACCGACTCTTCAGTGCTCAGGGCAGTGATGCTTATAATGTGTTATTCCTACAACCCCCACAAACATGTCTGGCACAAACAACACACACAAGTATTGCAGTTTAGGATTGGGATATTGCTCATTTTAAACAAAGTCCTATACGTGCTACTGCTATTTATCCAGCGGTGTAGCGGCTAGTGTTCTATTTAGCTTTGACTGAGTTTCCGGTCCCTGGTTTCAGCGACAGGAATGTGCGTCTTGGGAAAGTAGCGTTAATCCATGCCTCAAAGAGAGGCTTATCCCAATATTTTACTGGTGGGGTTTCTTTGGGGCGCTGGGCAGCCATGGTCTAATTCAAACACCACAGCATGCAAGGCTGCATTCCATCTCCTGCCCATTTCGTTTCAAACAACCTCTTTGCAAACGCGGTGTTAATTTTATTTTACTGTAGTAATTAAAATAAAACATGACTGGCCTATGATACAACACTGAATTAAACAAACTGTCGAAATGGTGATTGCAGCGCTTGAACGCCCAAAACTTGACACAACAAATTATCGTAAATATTGTGAAAATGTAACAAGGAACGTTTACAACAAATTGCACAACATTTCCATTGGCATTAATATAGGCTATTGGATTAAATCCGATTTGTATAAAGCTGGTCTGTTTATGAGAACTAACTCTGGGGCCCAGTGGGGGAATTTACACAAAACCTTGAGCAACGAAAGACGGCAGAAAAAAAGGTTTGCCGTTGCTGCTCAGAGTTAGGCTATTTGTTAAAAAAAATCGCAGTTTGGAAATGTCGCTGTAAATTGATTTCAGGCAACACAGCCAGGCAAATCAATCAAGAGCCTAAACTCGAGAAACCACTTATTGTTTGAAGTTTAACATTTAATTAGCACAGGCCTACTTGGCATTGTAAATTATTGTTTTGAATCTTTACCAGGCCTAAATTAAGCACAGTAGGCCTAATTAAAACCTAGGAAACTGCTAAAATTGACTATTGGACATTAGCCTACCAATTTTACTCCTTTAGGTGTGTGTGGTTCTAATGTCTCATACTTAAAGTTTTCGAATGAATGCGGCTAACATGCTACCCTCAACTTTCAGGCCAAAATGAGCCAACTCAGTTAAATTTAAAAAGTGAAATTATAGCGAACAATGGAACTAAAGTTGGCAGAGAAATTAACATTTAAACAATAGACGCTATTATATCTGCAACCTACATATTCATGAGTTGGCGGCTTTTCATGCAGTGTCAACAACAATTGGCCTCATGCTCTCCGGACTGTTGCAGCAATAGGCAAGTCTAGGCTATTCTTTCTGAAGAGAATAGTTTGCAAACGAAAACATTTTGTAGGACATCAAATATGGATTTTGCCGCTGCGTATGATAAACCAATTACAGCAATAGCGAAAGGGAGGGCTATATTTGGCAATTTTGCAACTGCCTCCTCGATGATGTCATTTAAAAATGCATTCCTTCATACCAATGCTTATTATCTTCCCGGTGTTCGCTGCAAGCTCGCAGAGACGAAGGAGACGTTATAAATCGTGACATGATTCCTTCTCAGCATCACTACCATGATCTCTAAACAATTCTGACAATCAGCTGTGATTTATATGTGCAGTGACATCCTAAAGGAACACAAATGGTTCATTACGCGCCGCCGGTATAATTTAGGAATCTGGTGTTGTTTTAAGAGTGCTGAAGTCATTTCGAATACGCCAGGGGCCTTCACTTTGAATACTCAAATCCTACAGTCGATGGTTGTTAATCAGAACAAGTGGCTCTATGGGAACATATGGGACGAGCAGACGCTGCAATAATCCCCCCCTTTCTATTGTCAATGTTAAACAATAGGCTGCTATGCACTTGTCTTGCCGTAGCCCTCTGTCCGGTCTATAAAAACACGGCCAAAGATACTATACCGATGCAATCAGGGGCGCGTTTCATAAGACAGTTGGCTAAACGATGTTTAAAGATCCGTGTTCATACATCGATGACTGAATCATCACTATTAATCCCTGAGTTGTCTGTTATTGAGCTAAAATGGTAAGCAGAATACATATTAGCCTACAAAGTGAATCAAAGGGGGTTGAACACTGAACACGAGTTGTAGGCAACCATGGTCTATTCTAGTGATGCAAATGATAACTTGAACACAATGTTTGAAATATTTTAGACTACTCTGGTATTTGAAAGGGTATTATTTCGTCACAAGGCCAAACTTCGCAAAGTTCAATTTTACTTTGTCCTTCAAGTGGACAGTTTTTTTTTCATACACGGTAAACCTTTAATGAATAAACACTAACTTGAAAATAATATGGTTCACTGCAGGCTTACTCAAATGTCGAAATAAAAATATAAAAAAGACAGCACAATTCTATGAAATGTCATGATATTCTAAATATGTCAATTCATCTCTATACAATTCATATAAACCGTGTTGATATAAATCATAGTTTAAGTGAGCATGATGTCTAAATGATGCACATTTTCTTAAAATATATAAAGAAGAATAATAAGTCATTGTATTATTTGATAGAAATAGTAATAATACAAATGAAAAAATTGATGTGGAAAGTGAATCCAACTCTACATCCAACATCCAACTCTACCCCCCCCCCTTTCAGATGTATTCAAGTTTGTGACATCATCAATACATTTGATAATCTTGTCAAAGATTAAATTAAAATGGTTTTTGTATACATAATAAGAGATTTAGATGTTTAAAAAATGAAGTTTAAAGGGATTTTAATAAGCGCAGTAAAAAGCATGTGATTTTAATTTCACCGACTGCTCAGACAAATCCCTGGATTTAGCCTACAGAGATCCGTCACTGATAACACCGTACTGGTCTGAGGCCTGGTCAAGTGAAAGCTACACATGGACCAAACATTCTGATTGCTTATGGTTTATCTATGCTCTCTCAGTCACGCGGAGAAGAATCCTCAGGGAGAAATTGATGCTCGAACCGAGTGTATCCCAAATCCCCATGGCTACAACCGAATTTTTCATTATGACAACAGCGTTTGCATCACACGATGTTTATACGATGCTTTAAAATGGTCATCTAAAGTTAATGTAGCCTATAAGGATTTAAGTGGCACAAACCATTAGCGGTTCCTTCGGTCTTGCGACTAGTTCGGCCTTCTGAAGGTCATGAAAAAATGTAGAGCACGAGGAAAGCAACGAGCACGAGGAAATGTCGATCCATTAAAACAGAAAACATTTTGTTATCCAAACTCAAAGCCATAAGAAGATTAAAGGATATCAGCATATGTTATAAAACCACGTGTTATTGGCTTCTGCATCTATGAGTGAAGTTAATACAGTTAGTTAATGCCTAGTTACTACCACTTAACAAGCCGTCCATTTAGGACGGTAGCACTTAAAAACTGGTAGATTACGAAAGGGCGTTCCACGAATATGAATTATTATAAACAGCCCCTTTGACTCATGGTCCATTAATAAAATCTCCTTAAAACAGAGAGAGAGAGAGAGATAGAGAGAGAGAGATAGAGATAGAGAGAGAGAGAGAGAGACGAGAGAGAGAGAGAGAGAGAGAGCGAGTAGAGAGACGAGACATGAGAGAGAGAGAGCGAGATAGAGAGAGAGCTAGCTCTAGCTGCGATCGCTAGTATCGAGCTCTAGCGAGAGAGAGAGCATGAGATAGAGAGAGAGACGATACATTTATGGTGATTACATGTCTAATGGCGGTGTTCCACGCAACATGCTTGTGGACTGTAGGCCTGTGGCCTATGCAATATGATAATCGCCTGGTCAACCAATGTCCTTACCATGCGAGTGACTCTAATGGACACACCATCAGTCCTCCACGCCCAGCTGTGTGTGAATCAGAACGGCCTAAGAAACCTCCAAATAGTTCCATGTCCAAAATGATGAAATAAATGTAATTTAGGTCGAAGGGATTTTCAGAGTTCAGAAATTAGCAGAAGTTCATGGTCTGGCGTAATCATAACCGTTTCTCTGGTGCCAAGAATAAAGGTCACAGACAAAACGTCTGCTTTGTTAACCAATCATACACTGCGGGGTTTCTTTATGTGTTATGTGGCCTGATCTATAGGCTACTTATTAAAATATATTCGTTAAAGTAAACGACTGACAAAATACGTGACAGAAAAAGCCAACCATATTCCTCAGTTGTGTGGCAAACCTTTCTAAAGTATTTACACGGCCCAACGTTCTGGGGAGGATCGACTTCACGAGCCCTGTGAGACGCCTCATTATGACAATTAGAGGCAGGTGCACGCGATGAGACCTCGCTGATCACTTACACCTTTCTAACGAACCCTCTCTCTCTTAATCTCCCACAAACAAGGATCTCTTGTGAGACTGTAGCCAGTACTAGGAACCAGAAATTAATTAGCTGAAACCAACAGCTTATAGCTTAAAGACCCCCCTGGATGGACAGTACTGACAGAAGACAAGCTTGAGTTTAGAAAGGCTACATATTAGCGAAAAAGCCAATTGTACCAGAGATAGAAACTACCGTTTTAACTTATTTCAATATTTCATTGAGCGTTATACATCAATGAACTGTTTCTGGTTGTCGCTGGGTGGTGTCTAAGCCGTTTCAAACTCCTGGCGCACAACTGCAGCCTCTGTCCAACGTGCTTTGAATATCTGCATAAAAGCAAGGGAATATATATCTTTCAGAAGTTTTCCTCACCAAACTTTCAGAAATACAGTTAGGTTTCTCTTGTCCAATGTGATTCACATTCGAGTCTTTCACACCATTCGCTCAAGATGAAGATCTGAAAGAATCATTATGTCTGTCTTGGATCGGTTCTTGCATAGCTGCAGGAAATACCGACATGCCGTCCAAGCTCATTTTGAATTTGTTTAATCCGTCTCTAGTGCTGCCCTTCAAGTCTTCAAAGACACAAACTGCATCTAATTGTTTGGTGAAAAGGTGACGACAGGATCGCAGGAAAGGGGATCGCTCTTCCGAATTCAGCTCAGTGAGAGTACAGTAGCACAGGAACGGGTTTCACCCATCTCCAAGGTCAGTTCTTGGAAAACAACAATAGTTGAAAGGTTGGCAGACATGGGCCTAACTGCAGAAAGGTGCCGAAACGGTGCTGATGAGAGAGCGAACTGCCAACCAATCAGAGGGATCTGCTGACCAATCAGAGGGATCTGCTGACCAATCAGAGGGAACTGCTGACCAATCAGAGGGAACTGCTGACCAATCAGAGAGATCCCACCTCCACTCATCACTCCCTGCACATCCTGTCCCAACCTCCGGGAGACCTTGACTAATTTCATTTTGTGAGTTTTAATTATTTGACAGTGCCGGGTCGTCGAGGTACAGCTCCAGCTGTCCCAGTCCAGTCAGCTGTCACGCAGGCCCACCGCGCTGAGAGCTAAGACAGGATTAGACAGAGAGCAGAGAGCCCTGTCTGCATCCTCCTCTCCCAGAGAGCCCTGTCTGCATCCTCCTCTCCCAGAGAGCCCTGTCTGCATCCTCCTCTCCCAATCATCTCTCTGTTCCAGCCTTGCCCTCCCCGGCCGTCCAGCGCTGCCCAGCCAGACACAGCCACGACGGGCACCGACCTGCCAGGCCCGACCCCCCGCAACCAGACCACAACCACACCACAACCATACCACAACCAGACCACAACCAGACCACAACCAGACCGCAACCAGACCGCAACCAGACCGCAACCAGACCACAACCAGACCACAACCAGACACAACCAGACCACAACCATACCACAACCATACCACAACCAGACACAACCAGACCACAACCAGATCACAACCAGACACAACCAGACCACAACCAGACCACAACCAGATCACAACCAGATCACAACCAGATCACAACCAGATCACAACCACACCACAACCAGACCACAACCAGACCACAACCATACCACAACCAGACCACAACCAGACACAACCATACCACAACCAGACACAACCACACCACAACCAGACCACAACCAGATCACAACCATACACAACCATATCACAACCAGACACAACCATACCACAACCATACCACAACCATATCACAACCAGATCACAACCATACCACAACCAGATCACAACCACACCACAACCATACACAACCAGACCACAACCAGACCACAACCAGACCACAACCAGAACACAACTAGACCACAACCAGACACAACCAGACACAACCAGACACAACCTCACAACCTCACATATCCACAAGAGCATTTCTGCCTCTGAAATGAATGTGATATGAGAAATGTAAGTCAGCCGGCATACTGGCTTTCAGAGAATTAGATTAAACTGACGATCAAATAGAGCTGAGAGTCGTTCCGTTTTTTTCGACTTAATACGTCAAATATGCTCCTCGTCAGCTCGACAAACTGGTGTGATCTGGCTTGTGTTCTCTCAGTTGGTTCTCTGTTCCACAGACCCACGTCACAAGGGCCTGTTCTGGAGACGTGAGTGTTGAGGAAGAGAAATGCAGCCGACAACAGACTTAAGATGAGCCATCCAGGAGGCAACATGGCAGCCCAGCCAGAAGCTGCCCTCAGCCCACAGCCCACACCAAACATTTCATATGGCTCAGGGATACTCCCAGTGAAATCTGACAGGGATTGTCAATTCATACTTATATGGCTAATTTGACAGTGTTCCAATCTTCTCAATCCTCTCCTGATCAAATCTTACCTCTTCTAATCCCTCCAGTCCCCCAGTCCCCCCCGTCCCCCCCCCGTCCCCCAGCCCCCATCCACCTGCTAGCCTGGTAGTGGGCAGCCCGCGCCCTCCTCTCCTCAGAGCATATGGGGTGGTTGCTGAGGGAGGGAGTCGTTGAGGACAGGGACAGATGCAGCCTCTTTCCACCTCTCCTCTCCTCTCCTCTCCTCTCCTCTCCTCTCCTCTCCTCTCCTCTCCTCTCCTCTCCTCTCCTCTCCTCTCCTCTCCTCTCCTCTCCTCTCCTCTCCTCTCCTCTCCTCTCCTCTCCTCTCCTCTCCTCTCCTCTCCTCTCCTCTCCTCTCCTCTCCTCTCCTCTCCTCTCCTCTCCTCTCCTCTCCTCTCCTCTCCTCTCCTCTCCTCTCCCCTCCCCTCCCCTCCCCTCCCCTCCCCTCCCCTCCCCCTCCCCTCCCCTCCTACCCCCAGGCACCCTCCAATGCCCCCCCTCTCCCACCCACCTGTTTGGGCCGCAGACGTGGTCCGTGTGCCACGCCAGTGGCTTGGTTGCTGGTTATTATCTCACAGCAGACAAAGGGGGTATTTAGGGAGGCTGGGGGCAGGCTTGCTGCCCGGGGGGGAAACAATGCCATGAGGCTGGCAGGGCCCGGCCACAGGGCTCTGAGTCACGTGCCCGCACGAGTCAGGGGGGCATCTGGTGTGTGTGTGGGGGGGACAGGGTGTGTGTGTGCGTGGAGGGGGGGCAGGGTGTGTGTGTGTGTGTGTATGTGGGGGGGGGGTCAAGGCGTGTGTGTGTGTGTGGGGGGGGTGGAGGATCAGCAGGTTTGTTGGTCGGTGTGTGTGTGTACAACATGAGACATTAGGACCTGGAAGTCTCTGGGGAAACAGGGTTGGCTGGGGTGTGTAACAGGGTGATAAGATGTGTGTAACTGTATCAGAACTGAACAAGGTCGGTTCCGAAGCTTCAGGAGAAACTGAAATAGTGAAGATTATTTTTTTCTTTGGGGGTAAACTTTGTTTGCTGAATACCAGTAAGAAAAATATGGCAAAACAACGATTAAGAACTTGTGAAGTTGGGCAGAAGTAGCATGAGGTAGCTTGCAAATCCACACTCAACTGACCTTACAAACCATCACAGGTGCAGAGAACACATTGTTCTATTTGATACAGATATTCACTCAGTCCTCCAGCACCCCCTAGTTGAACCTGCTTACGAAGTAGGACTGGGGTCTGGATCAGAACGAATGATATTTAACTGGCGTGTATAGAACTGGGGTGTATAGATCTGGGGTGTATAATACTGGAGTGTATAGAACTGGAGTGTATAGAACTGGAGTGTATAGATCTGGAGTGTATAGAACTGGGGTGTATAGAACTGGGGTGTATAGAACTGGGGTGTATAGATCTGGGGTGTATAGATCTGGGGTGTATAGATCTGGGGTGTATAGATCTGGGGTGTATAGAACTGGGGTGTATAGATCTGGGGTGTATAGATCTGGGGTGTATAGATCTGGGGTGTATAGAACTGGGGTGTATAGAACTGGAGTGTATAGAACTGGGGTGTATAGATCTGGAGTGTATAGAACTGGGGTGTATAGATCTGGAGTGTATAGAACTGGAGTGTATAGATCTGGGGTGTATAGAACTGGGGTGTATAGAACTGGGGTGTATAGATCTGGGGTGTATAGATCTGGGGTCTATAGCTCTAGAGTGTATAGAACTGGAGTGTATAGATCTGGAGTGTATAGATCTGGGGTGTATAGATCTGGGGTGTATAGAACTGGAGTGTATAGATCTGGGGTGCATAGAACTGGGGTGTATAGATCTGGGGTGTATAGAACTGGAGTGTATAGATCTGGGGTGCATAGATCTGGGGTGTATAGAACTGGAGTGTATAGAACTGGGGTGTATAGAACTGGGGTGTATAGATCTGGGGTGTATAGAACTGGGATGTATAGAACTGGGGTGTATAGATCTGGGGTGTATAGAACTGGGGTGTATAGATCTGGGGTGTATAGAACTGGGGTGTATAGATCTAGGATCTGCATATGGTTCTGTGAGGTCTGGTTCCTGGTTCCTGGTTCCTGGTTCCTGGTTCCTGGTTCCTGGTTCCTGGTTCCTGGTTCCTGGTTCCTGGTTCCTGGTTCCTGGTTCCTGGTTCCTGGTTCCTGGTTCCTGGTTCCTGGTTCCTGGTTCCTGGTTCCTTCAGGTTGTCAGTAAACACCGACTTCACTGCTAAACAGTCATCAGCCTCTGGCTGTTTCCTCTCAGTCCACTCAAGGACACTTGAATGAAAACACTGAATAAAACATGCCAAATGTGCTTGAACATGTGTGACTGACATGGGGTCTCCCTGCATCATCTTGGGTGGTTGTTTGATGTTCCCTCCGTGGAGAGGGCTGTGTTCCTGAGGTCACCAGCATGGGAGAGGTTGTCGGGTCAAATCCCCCTAGGCCGTGAGGTTCCTACCCACCAGGTCTGTAGGGAACGTACAACAAACCCACCAGCTCATCCAAGTATTTTCTGTGAATAATCAGATTTAAAGAAAGAAATTAACTATATGATTACTATATGATATAAAATAACTATTTTCTTAATAATAAATAAACATGTAGATGTAATTTCTAGTGTGTTTCATGACATACTTTTTTTTATTTGAGATGAATAAATATTTATGGTACATGGGTGGTATGGAGTTATATTATTTGAATGAATGAAAATGTACAGTGTCTGTCTCTCTGTGTGTGTGTGTGTGTGTGTGTGTGTGTGTATGTATGTGAGTGTGTGAGTGAGTGTGTTGAGGACCCTGTCTAGACCATTTCGATGGTGGGGGTTGTTTGTGTGTCAGATTGTTGTGTCTGCTGTCGGGACAACAGCAGGTCGGTCCTGGCGGGGCAGATAGCGGGGCAGATAGCACGCCTTGTGTCACCCTGACCCACTAGCTGCCTCTTGTGTGGCAGCAGTTGTTTGGCCTACTTTCATAAAGAAAACACCCGCTTGTTTTTGTTGTTGTTTTTTTTTATATTTCCATGAAAATGGAAGAAACAATCACAGAGTGTAGAACAGCTGAAGCGTGGGGTGGAGGAGGGGGAGGTGGGGAGGGAGGAGGAGGAGGGGGAGGAGGAGGGGGAGGAGGAGGGAGAGGGTAGTGGGAGTGGTCAAAAGGGTGGGATTAGGAGTGGGGTCGAGTCGTGGGTACTGAGCGGAGTTTGGGGTGAGTTTTCGTCGTCGTACTGTGGGGTGTGCTGATTTCTCGTAGCGTGATGAGGGTATTGCAGGCGTGGGATGCCGAGGGGGCGGGGTTATGACAGAGCAGCAGAGAACACTAACTGCTTCCACTGTAACAACAACAGGAACACGGAAATAACAGAAACAACGGAACTTTCAAACCGACCGGACATCGCAGGGTGTGAGTTCCATCACCATGGCTACGCTGATTAAACCTGCCTGCTAGTCATCTGTTGAGGCAGTGGACAAACGACGGAAACACGATGAGACACAAATAGTAAATAATATAACCTACATAGTTCTGTGATAGCTCTGGAATACCAACTCCTTTTAACTGTCAGTGTGACTAGACAACACAGCAACAGTCTCCATCATGACCTTCTGGCCACCAACAGAACTATGCCTCATGGGCAGAAGGTCCCCAAACTGGATCAGCTGTTGCCCCCCCACTACCCCAACCTGCCCCCCACTACCCCAATCTGCCCCCACACCAACCCCCACTACCCCAGCCCTCCTCCCCCCCAGCCCTCCTCCCCCCAGCCCTCCTCCCCCCAGCCCTCCTCGACCCAGCCCTCCTCCCCCCAGCCCTCCTCCCCCCCAGCCCTCCTCCCCCCAGCCCTCCTCCCCCCCAGCCCTCCTCCCCCCAGCCCTCCTTCCCCCAGCCTCTCACCCAGCCTCTTACCCTGCCTGGCTGGACAGTAAGGATGCTACAGTTTACTAATGAGTGTAACCCACAGCCCTGAGAGTCCTTAATTAGTGGCACACTGACACACACCAGCCCAGCAGAGGGAGGGGCTCGCTGGGGAGCAGGGAGGGAGGGGGGGGAGGGAGGGAGGATAGGGAGAGAGAGGAGGGAGAGGGAGGATAGGGAGAGAGGAGGGAGGGGTGGGGGGGGAGGATAGGGAGAGAGGAGGGAGGGGGGTTCTAGGACAAGGAGATGAAGACGTAAACACAAGCTGCCGACTGTTCAGTTTTTGTTTTCTTTTTCTTTGAAGTGACTAAATCAAATCCACCTCACATCAATATATAAAAAACAGTTTCATAATTAAAATAAAATGGAGAAAGAAAATTACTCAATTTATTTCACAGTTTTTATTCAAAGTTTTCCCACAAAGGAAGCATGACACCACACGAATAGATAGTTTTCCAAACGGGGTGTTTGAGTAAGAGACTCCCAAGGTCAGGGGAGGGTGTCGGCCAAGTCTGACTGAATGAAATGCTTTTAAAAGTGCCAACAAGCGAGGACATCATGTCCCCGAGGACGTGTCTCAGGTCCCCAGAGACAGACGTGTGGAGGGAATATTAACTGAAGATCGCTGGTGACCTCTGGGTCAGGAGGGGTGGGGGCTGGGGAGGGGGGCTGGGGTGGGGGCTAGGGTGGGGGCTGGGGTTGGAGGGAGGCTGGGGGGGGGGCTGGGATGTAGAGGACATTCCTGTAGAATTTCCTCCAGAATTTTACTGGAAATGCTCCCTGGCAGGTGCACAGAGACAGTCACACTTCCAGCACACGGCCAGACCAGCGTCCGGGTGGGTGAGTGAGGGGAGGGGAGTGAGGGAGGAGGGAGAGAGAGGGGTGGAGGGGTCCAGATGGGTTAATGGGAAGCTTAGAATCAGGATTACAATGCAACAGTGCCGGCTTGGATTGAGTAGCGATTACCCCAAGCTCACACTGTCTAGCCCCCCTCCCCTCCTCCCCTTCACAGCAACACCCTGGGCTGGGGGGAGGAGGGGGGAGGGGGGGAGGGGGGAGCACCAGTAAGGGCACATGCTGGCCCACCACCTCTCATCCCCCACCCAGATAAACCCATAACAACGCCTCCTATTATCTCTCTTCATCCTCTCCTCTCTCTCTCTCTCTTTCCTCGTCTCACCTCCGTCTCATCCCTCCATCGGGGCCACTCAGCCACGGGGACTAATCTGTTTGTGAAACGTGTCCACGCCCCATCCTCCGCGCCCCCCGTCCCATGGCACCTGGCCGTCAGAGGCCGAGCCCCAGCCAGGGAGATTGAAATGTTAAGGGCAGGACGACAGCTTCCACTAATTAAATTCCCCAGGTTAATCCCTCCCGATCCCCTCAGCACACTCTCCAGTCCGCTCGGCGAGGAGAGGGGAGGGGGTGGAGGGGGGTGGAGGGGGGGGGAGGGGGGGTGGGGTGGACGACAAACAATAAACATTCAACACTAACAATGGCTGAGGGGGAAAAAAGAAAGAAAAACAAAAGGGAGAATTTTCTGTATAAAAATTGGATTGATGGGAGGGGGGGAGATGGGTGTCGTGGAAACAATTAAATCTGTGTGTGGGATAGCGTGTGGGATTTGTGAACAACAAGAGTTCACATAGAATACGAGGAACTGACAATCGAGTCACACCTGCTACTGTTGACGAGCGAATCGACCGGCCTATTGCGCAACACGGCCGTTACAAACACTCACTAGCAGTACGACCCACAATTACCAGTCTGTTTTTGATTGGCCAGCTGAAACTCACTCTTACTTCCTGACATACAGGAAGACTCTATGAAGGCTCTGATCAAGGTTGACCAGGCCTGGAAAGCTCACACACTTTGTCTAACGCCCGGTGAAACCAAGGCAACCGTCCACGTGCTTCAGACCCATTTCTTTCCTCACAGTCGGTGAATGTTGAACCCCCATCTTTAGATGTTTGTTTTCAAAGAAGCACAAAACCGGAAGTCAAATTAGAAATAGTAAAGCTACATAAGTAAAGAAAAACAGTAAAGCCCTCAGCGTTCCTAAGCGCCTTGCTGTCAGTGCTCCTCGCTCTGCCGACCTGCGGCCTGCGTCGTGTGGATCAGTCCTCTCACCTCTGGCCAAGTCTGTCTTCAGGCTCCCCACTCAGTACCTGTCATCCTCCCAGCATGCATCAGTCACACACGGCCTCCCACCTGACCCCGGACCGCCGTGATGAGGAGCAGCCGACACGCTGGCTCTGTGTTCCTGAGACCTGTTAGATCTTCTGTCAACGCTGCA
>CAEFZP010002068.1:0-36586 GCA_903064625.1 Mallotus villosus
CACACTCCCTCAGGGTCACATGACACACACCCCAGCACACTCCCTCAGGAGTACAGGACACACACTCCCGCACACTCCCTCAGCGGGTCCTATGAGTGACACACCCCATTGCACACTCCTTCAGGGTACAGGACACACACTACCCAGCACACTCCTCAGCGGTACAGAGGACACACACTATCAGCACACTCCCTCAGGGACGGCACACACTCCCTACAGGGTACAGGACACACCCCCAGCACTATTCTCCCTCTTAGGTCGGACACCAACTCCTCAGAGTAAAGCACACCCACAGTCACACTCCTCAGAGTGACACTGCAGCACCACTACACAGAGTACATGGACACCGCAGCACACTCCTCAGAGTACAGGACACACCCCACGGCACACACTCCTCAAGGTACCAGGACACACTCCAAGCCACGCACACTCACTCAGTGGTACAGGGACACACACCCAGCACACTCCCTTCAGGGGTACAGGACACACTCAGCACACTCCTCAGAGTACAGGAGCACACTCTCCCAGCACACTCCCTCAGGTACAGGACACACCATCCCAGCACACTCCTCAGGGTACAGGGCAGGACACACTCCAGCACACTCCCTCAGGGTTACAGGACACCACACCCCAGCACACTCCCTCAGGTACAGGAGACACACTCCCAGCACACTCCCTCAGGGTACAGGACACACTACCAGCACACTCCTCAGGGTAAGGACACACTCCCCAGCACATCCCTCAGAGTACAGGACACACATCCCAGCACACTCCCTCAGGGTACAGGACACACAACCGACATCCTCAGGAGTACAGGACACACCCCCAGCACACTCCATCAGAGTACAGGACACACCCCCAGGCACACTCCTCAGGGTACAGGAACACTCAGCACACTCCCAGGTACAGGACAAACCACCAAGCACACTCCCTCAGGAGAGTACAGGACACACTCCAAGCAACCCTCAGAGTACAGGACAACACCCAGCACACTCCCTCAGGGTACAGGACACACACCCAGCACACTCCCTCAGAGTACAGGACACACGCCCCAGCACACTCCTCAGGGTAAGGAACACACTCCCAGCACACTCCCTCAGAGGTACAGGAACCACACTCCCAGCGACAACATCCCTCAGGGTACAGGACACCACTCCCAGCACACTCCCTCAGGTACAGGACACAACTCCCAGCAACACTCCCTCAGGGTACAGGAACGCACACCCCCAGCACACTCCCTCAGAGTACAGGACACACTCCCAGCACACTCCCTCAGGGTTACAGGACACAACCCCAGCACACTCCTCAGAGTACAGACACCACACTCCAGCACACTCCCTCAGGGTACAGGACACACACACCAGCACACTCCCTCAGGTAGACACCACTCCCAGCACACTCCCTCAGGGTACAGGACACACAGCAGGGGTACAGACACACTCACACTCCCTCAGAGTACAGGACACACCCCAGCCACTCCCTCAGAGACAGGACACATCCCCAGCACACTCCCTCAGGGTACAGGACACTCCCAGCACACTCCCTCAGAGTACAGGACACACACCAGCACACTCCCTCAGAGTACGGACACACTCCCCAGCACACTCCCTCAGAGTACAGGAACCTTCCCAGTCACTCCCTCAGGGTACAGGACACACATCCCAGCACACTCCCTCAGGGTACAGGACAGGACTCACTCCACCAGCCACACTCACCTCAGGGTACAGGACCACACTCCCAGCACACTCCTCAGAGTACAGGGCACACACCCCCAGCACACACTCCTGCTCAGGGATACCTCATTTGGACACACACCCAGCACACTCCCGCCGGGTACAGGACATCATCACTCCCAGCTTTTACACTCCTCAGAGTACAGGACACACCCCAGCACACTCCTCAGGGGTGTACAGGATCACACCCCAGCACACTCTCCTCTAGGGTACAGGACACTCCCAGCACACTCCCATCTGCATGCCTCGCTAGCACTGTCAGCACATGCTGCTTTACATTCTCTCTCTCTCACCCTCCCTCCCTCTGTCTCCCTCTGGGTTACTCTCTCTCTCTCTCTCTCTCTCTCCTCCTCCCCCTCCTCCCTCGGTCTCCCTCGCCTCTGTCTCCTCCTCTCCTCCCTCCCTCTAGTCTCTGTCTCTCTGTCGCTGTTCTGTCTGGCCCTCTCGCGTAGCCCCAGAGTGCTCTCCTCCTGTCGCGCTGCTCCCTCTCGCGTCTCTCTCCCTCTCGCTCTCCCTCTCCTCTCCTCTCTGCTCTGCTCGCTCTTGGGCTGCGCCTCTCTCTCTCTCTGCTCTCTCTACTATCTTGTGCTAAGACTCCCTGCTCTGTCTCATCTCTCTTTTACGTAGATATCCTGATGTTGAATTAGTACGAAAGAGTATTATATGAGATAAGTCTCTTTAGAAATTTATTTGTATAAGTTATGTAAATGTTTGTTCTAAAGAGATTATATCTGTTATTAATCTATCGTTTATTCGTGTTGTTCTTAATTATTTCTGTGTAGTTATTTGTTAATCTGTTTTGATGATGTATCGGGAGGAGGGGACGAAGAGAAGAAAGAGAAAGAGAAAGCCGCAGATAACGGAGAAAGTAGCCCTCTCCACTCGTCCTCTCCTCTCCTCTCCCTCTCCCTCTCCTCTCCCGCATACCCTCTCCCTCTCGCTCCTCTCCCTCCCTCTCGGTCTCCGCTTCCAGGAGTTCTCCAGTGCTCTGGGACTTCCTGCACCTGTTGAACAGCAGCACTGAGGAGTCTCTGTCTCCCTCCCCCCCCCCTTCCCGGCCCCCGCCCAGTCACACACCATGCCAGATGGAGACCACACACCACACCCTGCCGCTGACACACACACACAGTATCTGAGAGAGTGAGACACACACCACACTCTCCACCCCCGTGTGTGGTGTGTGTGTGTGTGGGTGTGTGTGTGGGTGTGTGTGTGTGTGTGTGTGTGTGTGTGTGTGTGTGTGTGTGTGTGTGTGTGTGGTGTGTGTGTGTGGTGTGGTGTGTGTGAGAGTGAGACACCCTCCACTCCTGTGTGTGTGTGTGTGTGTGTGTGTGTGTGTGTGTGTGTGTGTGTGTGTGTGTGTGTGTGTGTGTGAGAGAGTGAGACACCCTCCTCCCCTGGTGTGTGTGTGTGTGTGTGTGTGTGTGTGTGTGTGTGTGTGAGAGAGTGAGACACACACCACACCCTCCTCTCCCGTGTGTCTGACACACACACACAGTATTCTCAGAATGTTCCTTTGTTCCTCACAGTGTCAGACCCAGTGAGCCGCTGGTGGCGCTGGTCCCTGAAAGCTGCTGTTCATTGGCTGCAGGGTGATGATGTCATAGTGAAGTCACTGCTGGCTGAAACTGAGCGCATGCCTCGGGCTCTGCACACGCTGAAGTAGTAGAGAGAGAGAGACGAGAGAGAGAGAGAGAGAGAGAGAGAGAGAGAGATCTTTACAGTGTGTGACAGTGGGGCTGTTTGTGCTTCAGTAGACAACAGTTCAAGTTGTTAACGTCTGTGTGTGTGTCTGTGTGTGTGCGTGTCTGTGTGTGTGTGTGGCTGTGTCTGTGTGTGTCGTGTGTGTGTGTGTGTGTATCTCTGCTGTGTTGCAGCCACCCCTTGCCCAAAGCTGTGCTGCTGCTGTGCAAGGCTGTGCAGATGAGCCTGTCTCCTCTGAAGGGGGAGGGGTCTGTGGGCTGTCTGTCTCACTGTGACAGAGCTCAGCAGCTACCTGAGGTCCAGCATCTCCCTGCCACCCCTGCCAGCTGGCGCAACAAGGGACACACACACACACACACACACACACACCACACACACACACCACATACACACACCACACACCACACACGCACACACACACACCACACACCAGACACAGCACACACACACCACACACCACACCACACACACACACACACAGCTATACACCGACACCACACACACACAACACACACCCACAAACACACACACACCAAACAACACACTCACATCACACACACACACACACACACACACACATCCAATCTATACACACACTGCACGCACACACACACACCACACACCACACAGAAACACACACACACACACACACACACACACACAGCTATACACACACACACACACACACTCACCACACCACAACCCACATACAGCATACACACACACAACACACACAGCACATCACACACAGCTGCTATACACACAGCTATCTACACACACACACACACACACACCACGCCACACACACACACAGTCCACACACACACACACATCCACACACCTATCCACACAAGAGACCACACATCGCACACACAGCCACACACACAGCCACACACACCCACACACACACACACCACACACATCCCACACAACCACAGCACACACCACACACACTCACACCACCCACCCACACACATCCAGCCACACACACACACACATCCACACAGCCACACAGCACACAGTCCACACACACATCCAACACCACACACACACACAGCCTCACACACACACAGCCACACACACACACACACACACTCACAGAGGGTAGGGGGTGGTAGGGGGTGGCTGAGGTGCATTGTAGTTGCATTGCATGGTCCTGCTTCCCTGTGCAATGTGTCTGCAGTACAGCTCAGAGGCCCCCACCAGTCTGCACAGCACACACACACCACACTGCCCCCTACAGGCCACACACAGCACTGCACCCACACACCGCCCCCTCATGCCAACACACAGCACACACACACACACGCCACCGCACTCCAACACACAGCACACACACCACACACGCAAGGCCAACACACAGCACAACACACCACACCGTCCCCCTACAGGCCAACACACAGCACTGCAACCACACCGTCTACAGGCCAACACACAGCACACACACCAACACCGCCCCCTACAGGCCAACACACAGCACACACACCACACCGCCCCCTACAGGCCAACACACAGCACTGCACACCACACCGCCCCCTACAGGCCAACACACAGCACACACACCACACCGCCCCCTACAGGCCAACACACAGCACTGCACCACACCGCCCCCTACAGGCCAACACACAGCACACACACCACACCGCCCCTACAGGCCAACACACAGCACTGCACCACACCGCCCCCTACAGGCCAACACACAGCACACACACCACACTGCCCCCTACAGGCCAACACACAGCACACACACCACACCGCCCCCTACAGGCCAACACACAGCACTGCACACCACACACCGCCCCCTACAGGCCAACACACAGCACACACACCACACCGCCCCCTACAGGCCAAACACACAGCACTGCACACCACACCGCCCCCTACAGGCCAACACACAGCACACACACCACACCGCCCCCTACAGGCCAACACACAGCACACACACCACACCGCCCCCTACAGGCCAACACACAGCACACACACCACACCGCCCCTACAGGCCAACACACAGCACACCACACCACACTGCCCCCTACAGGCCAACACATAGCACTGCACGTATGGTACATGCAGGAACATTTCATATGGATTCATTTTTGACGTTTCGTCAAAAACATTTAATTCATGTTCAGATATTTGTGTGTAAAGAGTATGTGATGTACATAGTGTGTTGTGTCTGATCAGAGTGTTCTTCCTGTACCTAGGGGGTGGAGCTTTGGTGTGTGACCTCCTCCTGACCCTGAGAACCAGCCTATGGCAGAGAGGAGGGAGCAGCAGCAACGGGGACCAGGCCCCGCCCAGGGAGCTCAGCTGGCGGCTTCCAGAGAGTACCTGAGACGCCTTGAGGAGGCTGGGACAGAGCTACAGACAAGCACAGCATAAGGTGCAGGGCTGGGGGCTGGGGGCTGGGGGGCTGGGGGTGGGGGCTGGGGGCTGGGGGCTGGGGGCTGGGGGCTGGGGGGCTGGGGGCTGGGGGCTGGGCTGGGCTGCAATAGAGTTGTGTGTTATTTGTTAGTCATGTCCAGTCCAGGTGTGTTGTACTAAAGAGTGTCCCTGTGCAGGTGTTCCTCCATGAGACCACCGTGAGGCTGATGGCTGGAGCCAGTCCCACACGCACTCACCAGCTGCTGGAGCACAGCCTGCGACGCAGACCCACCAAGCCCTGGAGACAACTCAGGTAACACAAACAGAACACACATACACACACACACCCAGAACATACACACAGAAACACACATACAGAACATACACACACACACAGAACATACACACAGAAACACACACACACACGGAACACACACACACACAGAGCACACACACACACACACACAGAACAGACACACACACACAAACACACAGAAAAGACAACACAACAGAACAACACCCAGAACACACACACACACAGAGCAAACACACAAAACACAAACAAAAGAACATACACACAACACACACACAGAACATACACACAACACAGAACAGAACACAAAAACCACACACAGGACGGGAGGTGAACCCAAAACTGATCAAAGTGGCGCGCAACCCTCCGCTCCACCGGCCAATACATACGAAGAAAAGACAGAAAACCAAGAAGCAAAACAGAAATGATGCACAGAAGAAGGAAGAAATAAGAAGACGAAGACAGACATCCTCCTCATCCTCCTCCTCATCCCTCCTCCTCCTCCTCCTCCAGGTGAAGGTGACTGTGTCCTGGGCGAGAGGGAGAGAGCCCACGCCATCCTGCTGGCATGTCGCCACCTGCCCCTCCCCCTGCTGACCCCACCCGGGCACCGGGCCCGTCTGCTGGCTGAAGCCAAGCGCACCCTGGAGCGTGTGGGAGACCGACGCTCCCTGCAGGACTGTCAACACATCCTGCTGAGGCTCAGCGGAGGAACCACCATCGCTGCCTCCTGATGACACACACACACACGAGCACACACACACAGGTACACACCACGTACCTGTCAGACACGCATCTCAAAGGACTCGGACAGAGAAGTCAGTGGACTGATGCATCATGGATCATTGATCATTCAAAATGCTTTAGGTGTACCGATCATGTTTAAAATGCGCACGCACACACACACACACACACAGCACACACACACCCACACACACCACACACCACACACCACCACACCACCACACACACACCACACCCACACACACACACACACACACACACACACACACACCACACACACACACACACACACACCAGTACATAAGAGATAACAAAAGGGACCTACACTCTCACTGCCTACACCCTGATTTCTGCTACAGATGTTTTGTTTTTGGTATGTACAGTCCTACACTCTTCTCTAGACCCCAAATGCATCTGTAGAACCCATAGAGTTCTCTAGAACCCGTAGACTTCTCTAGAACCCGTAGACTTCTCTAGAACTCATCCAGTAGCGTCTCTAGAGCATCGGTGCTGGAGGAGCCTGGAGCTGGGACACCATGACGACACCATGACGACACCATGACGACACCATGACGACACCATGACGACACCATGACGACACCATGACGACACCATGACGACACGCTGGACAGCTGGGCTGACTCCAGGCCTAGTGCTCCAGGGCCGGCTGGGAGCTAACTGCTTTAGGATGGTAGCTATAGCGGGGGGGGGACTGACTCGAGGCAGGGGGACTGACTCGAGGCAGGGGCACTGACTCGAGGCAGGGGCACTGACTCGAGGCAGGGGCACTGACTCGAGGGGGCTGGCAGTGTGTGACGTGGCCAAGCCTGGAGGAACACAGGTAGCTGGCTTCTCTCAGAACAGAGTATGGGAGGAGCCATATCTATCTACCTCATTGGCTGGGCTCCGCCAGCGCACTGCAGTTCAGACCAATCAGATGCCGTGGAGATGGGTTGACGTGGAGACGAGTTTTCAGTCCGATTTGTTTATGATGTCTAAACAAGTGTCCCAGAGTAGCTTTTGAGTGAAGACTTTCTCCTCAGTGCAATACTAACAGACCTAGCTGACTAGTTAGAGAATAGGAACATGTAGGAACCAGTAGTAGAGAGAGTTTGGAGAGAGGACCCTCACTCGAAAAAGAAACGATACAGGAAGCAGATCATTCTGTAACACACATAAACAGTCATGTAATTGTATATAAGTTGTACAGGGGTGTGGACATCAGTCTTAAGAGGACGGCAGGATCCTTGGCTATGCTCGAGATATAAAAAGGAAAGATGGATGGTGGAGAGGGAGGACGGAACTGATTCTGCTGTAACCTAGGTAACTCAGCCATGGGGCTCTCCTATAACCTAGGTAACTCAGCCATGGGGCAGAGCAGGTGGACCCTAGGCGCGTTCAGGGTATCTAAAAGGGATCAGTCACAGATAAAACTAAAGATGGTTTCCCACACAAATAAAACCCGATCAGGGAGTTCGAGCGACTTAAGGTTCAGAATCACAGTTTAAAGATGGCTGAACATTTAAAATATATTATGTCCGGGAAATCTCTATCATCCATCGGAGCAGGAGGTTAATCTCAAGCATATGGCCTTGATGTCGTTCAAAGTTATTTTATTACAATGTATTTTCGATGCTTAAACAGCTGTCATGGTTGAATCTCTAAGTCCAATTTGCTCTTTAATGTTTCGTCTTTTGGCGCCTAGCAGGCTACGTCATCCCGGTCGTTTCCACTGTGTTCTGATTTTATAATTTAATGGATTTGATATTGTACAAGCAAGCGCAGTTTTTCGGAAATAAATTTGTCATTTTATACTGTCATTGCAAACCAGGGATGTAAACTGAGAGAACAATAATTATTATTATTTTTAGAATACAAGCTAGCAATACGCATCGCAGCAATTTGCATAGCCCCAATTCCTGACCTGTCACAACCATAACTTTTATTTCTCCGTTCTTTCAAACTTTAGAGGCCTGTCATGGGTTTATCTGTACTCTGCTTAACCAATAATAAACTGTAATGGTTGCTGAATGGAATGGTTGCTGTTAAAATGTTACAAACTGGCTTTTAGTGTTCTCTCATGTCTGTGCTGTTTCTAAATGTTATTGTTTATTTTAATTGTGTTTTTAATAAAACAGCAGATGCACAGCAAACATTTGTGTCTGTACTCTTTGAAAGTGTCAGTTGAAATAATGTAATGTGGATCCTGGTATGGAAGCAAATCAGTGACATCATGTTTTGATTTTTTTAAAGCATTGAATAGAGGCCCACTTAATATTGAAATGTAAACACCACCAAATTTGTTGGTTTTGAATTCAAGGTTTAGAAGTTCAGGTTGCTCAAATTCGAGCCGTAATAATAATTCAACAAAATAATTCAAGATTCAAAAAATTCAAATAGAACAAAATTCGAGGCAAGCAATACCTTGGTATTCTGGGTGTATGGAGGCAAATCAGTGCCATAATGTTTTTAAAAGGCATCGAATACTTAATATTGAATTTAAACAACACTGAATTCTCATCTGAATATATTTCAATGTAAAATACAATTCAGGTTGCTCAAATTCGAGCCTAAAAAATGTGATCTTAAAAAATTCAACCATAAAAAATTCGATCCTATAAAATTCGAGCCGAAAATTTTCCAGCTTTACATTGAAATATATTCAGATGAGAATTCAGTGTTGTTTAAAATGTCAATATCACGTATTCAATACATTTTAAAATTCAAAACATTACGTCACTGATTTGCCTCCATACCCTTGACGCAGCCCAACATTTATAGCGCCTGTTTGGACATGCGCAGTTGAGCGTCGGCCTGTCAGTGGAGTAATGATGGCGTCCTCAGCGGCTCGCTGTTCCACACGCTGGATGACAGTCGCCGTGTCCGCTGGACACAGGCGTACAGGGTGTCCCATCGGCTCCACTCTCCATGGGGGTGTCCGTAGTCTCTCCACTACTGGAGCTCAGAAAATCTGGCCGGCAGGCAGTTCTTCACGTGGAGGGATGGGAAACGTAATGACATTGAGCAGACTACCAGGTGAGCGGGCCTAGCTTCAGACAGCTAGCTAAACTAGCTAGCTCCTTCCAGACAGCTAGCTTACATTGAGACAGCGTTTTGCACTGTTGTGGTGTTGCAAACGGCAAACTGATACCATGTCGCTGACATTGGTGTGAAGGGTTGCGCTGTTTCATATACCACCATACAGTGCTAACCTGATGAAAGTAATGTAATCAACTACAGCCTGTAGTTCATTTCGCTAACTAACGTAGCAAGACTCGAGCTAAGTTGTGCAGTGGAGCTTGCCAACTTGGGACCACTAACAACTTTCCATCAGCTGTGACCATGTAACATAGGCCCTAGTTTATTGTTGTTCTTCGACAGCAAACTCATACAACCTGTCATCGATAACGGTTTTAACTAGACCTCTAGTTATCTAATACACCCGCATGTATGTTAGGACTGTAGGAGGCTACTTAGTGTCCCCGTGTTCTGTTGATGTTTCAGGTTCGAGTATCAGGTCCCCTCATGTCATCTGCACCCTGTCCTTCCACACAAGCTCCCCTGCCCCCAACAAGCAGGACTTCTACAAGATTCTGGGGGTTCCACGTGAATCCACCCAGAAGGAGATTAAGAAAGCGTACTACCAGGTGCGTAGAACCACCTCAGAACAGGTCTTTGTCATCCGTTAGACCTAGGACTAGACCTGGATCCGTCGTGGTTACATCTGACGTTGTATTCATTCACTTTTATCCGAAGCGCGTTTGTAAAACACTGAGGACGATTTAAATGGAAGTGCATAGTTCTACGGTATATTTGCGGTCAGATTCAAGGAACAGTCTGTATGTAGTAGCCATGTGGCTGGTATGGATCCTGAGTCTGTATGCAGTAGCCATGTAGCTGGTATGGATCCTCTGCTGTTATCGGATGTAAGACTGTCTGCTCTTCTCCTTCAGATGGCTAAGAAGTACCACCCAGACACCAACAAGGAAGACCCTCAGGCCAAGGAGAAGTTCGCTCAGCTGGCTGAGGCGTACGAGGTCTGTCTGTCTCTTCACCCTCCTCTGGTGTAGCAGGACTGTCAGGGGCTGTCTGTCTGTAGCAGGGCTGTCTGTGTGTAGCAGGACTGTCTGTGTGCATCAGGGCTGTCTGTGGCTGTCTGTGTGTAGCAGGGCTGTCTGTGTGTAGCAGGACTGTCTGTGTGTAGGACTGTCTGTGTGCATCAGGGCTGTCTGTGGCTGTCTGTGTGTAGCAGGGCTGTCTGTGTGTAGCAGGACTGTCTGTGGTGCTGTGTGTAGGGCTGTCTGTGTTGTCGTGTCAGGGCTGTCTGTGGCTGTCTGTGTGTAGCAGGGCTGTCTGTGTGTAGCAGGGCTGTCTGTGTGTATCAGGGCTGTCTGTGGCTGTCTGTGTGTAGCAGGGCTGTCTGTGTGTAGCAGGGCTGTCTGTGTGTAGCAGGACTGTCTGGGGCTGTCTGTGTGTAGCAGGGCTGTCTGTGTGTAGTAGGGCTGTCTGTGTGTAGTAGGGCTGTCTGTGTGTAGCAGGGCTGTCTGGGACTGTGTGTGTAGCAGGGCTGTCTGGGTCTGTCTGTGTGTAGCAGGGCTGTCTGTGTGTAGCAGGACTGTCTGTGTGTAGCAGGGCTCTGTGTGTGTAGTAGGGCTGTCTGTGTGTAGCAGGACTGTCTGTGTGTAGCAGGGCTCTGTGTGTGTAGCAGGGCTGTCTGGGACTGTGTGTGTAGCAGGGCTGTCTGGGACTGTCAGGGGCTGTCTGGGGCTGTCTGTGTGTAGCAGGGCTGTCTGTGTGTAGCAGGGCTGTCTGTGTGTAGCAGGGCTGTCTGTGTGTAGCAGGGCTGTCTGTGTCTGTGTGTAGCGGTTGGTTTACTCTGTGTTTGTGTGCTGGTGTTCAGGTGCTGAGTGACGAGGTGAAGAGGAAACAGTACGACACGTACGGGGCGGCGGGCTTCGACGGGGGGGCGGGGCAGCGAGGGGGGGGACAGCAGCAGTACTGGAGCGGCCAGGCCACCCACGTCGACCCGGAGGAACTGTTCCGCAAGATCTTCGGGGAATTCTCCGGAAGCCGTGGCTTTGGAGACTTTAACGCAGCGTTCGACCAGCCACAAGAGGTCAGCAGGGTCAACACTGTTAGCTCTCTCACACCACACACACACACACAGTAACACACACACACACACACACAGAGCCACAAGAGGTCAGCAGGGTCACACCGTTGGCTCTCAGACACACACACACACACACACACACACAGGAACACAACAACACACACACACACACAAAGGAACACACACACACAGAGCCACAAGAGGTCAGCAGGGAGGAAGTGGAGGGAAAACCTTCAACAAGAACATTAAGTATTTGTGAACCTTCTAGAATCTAGATGATCAACATATGTAAAGGAGTGGAATGACACTAGACCAAAACTCTGACTAATATTTCAGTTCTTCCATTGATAGAAAAGAGTTAAGTGAAATAGAAAGTGAGTGGAATGATGTATCCTAGCTGTAAGACGTCTTCTCCCATGTCTGTTTTCCCCGTGTCACACGTCTGTCTGCTCTGCTCTCCTCAGTACATCATGGAGTTGACCTTCACCCAGGCTGCCAAGGGCGTCAACAAGGAGATAAACGTCAACCTGGACGCCAGCTGCCAGCGCTGTGATGGCAAAGGCCACGAGCCAGGGACCAAGGTCCAGCACTGCCACCACTGCAACGGCTCCGGCATGGTGAGTCCCTCATCGCTCCTGTTAAAGGACAGGTCACTCACTTCAGATCTTTAGTCATTTATGAAAAGCCAGTAATGATAAATAGAGTGCATCACTGAGCCCCTCCAGACTCTCTCGGTTCTGTGTTCTGTGTGTGATGTCACGTCCTGTAGTGTGTGTGATGTCACGTCCTGGAGCGTGTGTGATGTCACGTCCTGGAGCGTGTGTGATGTCACGTCCTGGAGCGTGTGTGATGTCACGTCCTGCAGCGTGTGTGATGTCACGTCCTGGAGCGTGTGTGACGTCACGTCCTGCAGCGTGTGTGATGTCACTTCCTGGAGCGTGTGTGATGTCACGTCCTGGAGCGTGTGTGATGTCACGTCCTGCAGTGTGTGTGATGTCACGTCCTGGAGCGTGTGTGATGTCACGTCCTGGAGCGTGTGTGATGTCACGTCCTGGAGTGTGTGTGATGTCACCTCCTGCAGCGTGTGTGATGTCACGTCCTGTGTGCTTAACGGTGCTCTCCGCTGTGCCCCCGCAGGAGACGGTGAACACGGGGCCGTTCGTGATGCGTTCTACTTGCCGGCGCTGCGGGGGGAAGGGCTCCGTCATCTCCACCCCCTGCGGAGGCTGCAGGGGCACGGGGCAGACCAAGCAGAGGAGGACCGTCATGGTGCCTGTACCTGCTGGTGAGACTCTCACACACACACACACACACACACACACACACACACACACGGGCCAGACCAAGCAGAGGAGGACCGTCATGGTGCCTGTACCTGCTGGTGAGACTCGCACACCACACACACACACACACACACACACGTACACATCTGTGTGAGTCTGAAGTCATACCTCTGGTGTGTGTGTGTGTAGGGGTTGAGGAGGGACAGACAGTCAGGATGCCCGTGGGAAACAAGGAGATCTTCATCACGTTCAGGGTGGGTCTGACTCCAGCCTGCCCACACTCGACACTCCCTCCCTAAATAAATACATTCTGTTGCCGTGAGGGTCGTTTGATATATCTCCCTGTGCGGCCTGCAGGTCCAGAGGAGCCCTGTGTTCCGGAGGGACGGGGCGGACGTCCACTCTGACGTCCTCATCTCTGTGGGCCAGGCCATCCTGGGGGGCACGGTCCGCGCTCAGGGCCTGTACGAGGCTCTCAACCTCACTGTAAGACACTCACACACACACACTGTACACACACTCACACACACCGTACACACACACACACACTCTACACACTCACACACACACTCACCACACTCACTCACACACTCACACACTCACACACTCACACACTCACACACACACTCACACACTCACACACACGAATGCGTACACAAAGGATTATGTCAGTATATCAGCGCTATAATAATATCTAGTCCCAGCAGCTCTCTGATTGGCTGGTTGTCTCCAGATCCCAGCTGGAGTCCAGACTGACCACAGGATCCACCTCACAGGGAAGGGGATCGCCAGGATCAGCGGCCACGGCTACGGAGATCACTATGTCCACGTCAAGATCCGAGTCCCGAAGTAAGACCCCAAGCTGTCACATGACACATCACATGACACATCCCTCCTTCCTGTTCTCTTCCTTGCTCTATGCTGGCTCCCTCTCTGTTGGAAGGAATATATTATTCCTATAGTTAGTGCTGTCCTTCTGACTCCCGTGTGCTGTCCTTCTGACTCCTGTGTGCTGTCCTTCTGACTCCCGTGTGCTGTCCTGACTCCCGTGTGCTGTCCTTCTGACTCCCGTGTGCTGTCCTTCTGACTCCCGTGTGCTGTCCTTCTGACTCCTGTGTGCTGTCCTTCTGACTCCTGTGTGCTGTCCTTCTGACTCCCGTGTGCTGTCCTTCTGACTCCTGTGTGCTGTCCTTCTGACTCCGTGTGCTGTCCTTCTGACTCCTGTGTGCTGTCCTTCTGACTCCCGTGTGCTGTCCTTCTGACTCTGTGTGCTGTCCTTCTGACTCCCGTGTGCTGTCCTTCTGACTCCTGTGTGCTGTCCTTCTGACTCCCGTGTGCTGTCCTTCTGACTCCTGTGTGCTGTCCTTCTGACTCTGTGTGCTGTCCTTCTGACTCCCGTGTGCTGTCCTTCTGACTCTGTGTGCTGTCCTTCTGACTCCTGTGTGCTGTCCTTCTGACTCCCGTGTGCTGTCCTTCTGACTCCGTGTGCTGTCCTTCTGATCCCGTGTGCTCTTTCTGACTCTGTGTGCTGTCCTTCTGACTCCCGTGTGCTGTCCTTCTGACTCCTGTGTGCTGTCCTTCTGACTCCCGTGTGCTGTCCTTCTGACTCCTGTGTGCTGTCCTTCTGACTCCCGTGTGCTGTCCTTCTGACTCCTGTGTGCTGTCCTTCTGACTCCTGTGTGCTGTTCTTCTGACTGTGTGCTGTCCTTCTGACTCCTGTGTGCTGTCCTTCTGACTCCTGTGTGCTGTCCTTCTGACTCCCGTGTGCTGTCCTTCTGACTCCTGTGTGCTGTCCTTCTGACTCCCGTGTGCTGTCCTTCTGACTCTGTGCTGTCCTTCTGACTCCTGTGTGCTGTCCTTCTGACTCCTGTGTGCTGTCCTTCTGACTCCTGTGTGTTGTCCTTCTGACTCCTGTGTGCTGTCCTTCTGACTCCTGTGTGCTGTCCTTCTGACTCCCGTGTGCTGTCCTTCTGACTGTGTGCTGTCCTTCTGACTCCCGTGTGCTGTCCTTCTGACTCTATGTGCTGTCCTTCTGACTCTATGTGCTGTCCTTCTGACTCCCGTGTGCTGTCCTTCTGACTCTGTGTGCTGTCCTTCTGACTCCCGTGTGCTGTCCTTCTGACTCTGTGTGCTGTCCTTCTGACTCCTGTGTGCTGTCCTTCTGACTCCCGTGTGCTGTCCTTCTGACTCCTGTGTGCTGTCCTTCTGACTCCCGTGTGCTGTCCTTCTGACTCTGTGTGCTGTCCTTCTGACTCCTGTGTGCTCTCCTTCTGACTCCCGTGTGCTGTCCTTCTGACTCCTGTGTGCTGTCCTTCTGACTCCCGTGTGCTGTCCTGACTCCTGTGTGCTGTCCTTCTGACTCCCGTGTGCTGTCCTGACTCCTGTGTGCTGTCCCTGACTCCTGTGTGCTGTCCTTCTGACTCCTGTGTGCTGTCCTGACTCCTGTGTGCTGTCCTTCTGACTCCTGTGTGCTGTCCTTCTGACTCCTGTGTGCTGTCCTGACTCCTGTGTGCTGTCCTTCTGACTCCTGTGTGCTGTCCTTCTGACTCCCGTGTGCTGTCCTGACTCCTGTGTGCTGTCCTTCTGACTCCTGTGTGCTGTCCTTCTGACTCCCGTGTGCTGTCCTGACTCCTGTGTGCTGTCCTGACTCCTGTGTGCTGTCCTTCTGACTCCCGTGTGCTGTCCTGACTCCTGTGTGCTGTCCTGACTCCTGTGTGCTGTCCTTCGACTCCCGTGTGCTGTCCTGACTCCTGTGTGCTGTCCTGACTCCTGTGTGCTGTCCTTCTGACTCCTGTGTGCTGTCCTTCTGACTCCTGTGTGCTGTCCTTCTGACTCCTGTGTGCTGTCCTTCTGACTCCCGTGTGCTGTCCTTCTGACTCTGTGCTGTCCTTCTGACTCCTGTGTGCTGTCCTTCTGACTCCTGTGTGCTGTCCTTCTGACTCCTGTGTGCTGTCCTTCTGACTCCTGTGTGCTGTCCTTCTGACTCCTGTGTGCTGTCCCTCTGACTCCTGAGCGCTGTCCTTCTGACTCCTGTGTGCTGTCCTTCTGACTGTGTGCTGTCCTTCTGACTCCTGTGTGCTGTCCTTCTGACTCCTGTGTGCTGTCCTTCTGACTCCTGTGTGCTGTCCCTCTGACTCCTGAGCGCTGTCCTTCTGACTCCTGTGTGCTGTCCTTCTGACTGTGTGCTGTCCTTCTGACTCCTGTGTGCTGTCCTTCTGACTGTGTGCTGTCCTTCTGACTCCTGTGTGCTGTCCTTCTGACTCCTGTGTGCTGTCCTTCTGACTCCTGTGTGCTGTCCTTCTGACTCCTGTGTGCTGTCCCTCTGACTCCTGAGCGCTGTCCTTCTGACTCCTGTGTGCTGTCCTTCTGACTGTGTGCTGTCCTTCTGACTCCTGTGTGCTGTCCTTCTGACTCCTGTGTGCTGTCCTTCTGACTCCTGTGTGCTGTCCTTCTGACTGTGTGCTGTCCTTCTGACTCCTGTGTGCTGTCCTTCTGACTCCTGTGTGCTGTCCTTCTGACTGTGTGCTGTCCTTCTGACTCCTGTGTGCTGTCCCTCTGACTCCTGAGCGCTGTCCTTCTGACTCCTGTGTGCTGTCCTTCTGACTGTGTGCTGTCCTTCTGACTCCTGTGTGCTGTCCTTCTGACTCCCGTGTGCTGTCCTTCTGACTCCCGTGTGCTGTCCTTCTGACTCCCGTGTGCTGTCCTTCTGACTCCTGTGTGCTGTCCTTCTGACTCTGTGTGCTGTCCTTCTGACTCTGTGTGCTGTCCTTCTGACTCCCGTGTGCTGTCCTTCTGACTCCTGTGTGCTGTCCTTCTGACTCCTGGTGCTGTCCTTCTGACTCCCGTGTGCTGTCCTTCTGACTCCTGTGTGCTGTCCTTCTGACTCCTGTTTGCTGTCCTTTTGACTCCCGTGTGCTGTCCTTCTGACTCCTGTGTGATGTCCTCTTGACTCCCGTGTGCTGTCCTTCTGACTCCTGTGTGATGTCCTTCTGACTCCTGTTTGCTGTCCTTTTGACTCCCGTGTGCTGTCCTTCTGACTCCTGTGTGCTGTCCTTCTGACTCCTGTGTGCTGTCCTTCTGACTGTGTGCTGTCCTTCTGACTCCTGTGTGCTGTCCCTCTGACTCCTGAGCGCTGTCCTTCTGACTCCTGTGTGCTGTCCTTCTGACTGTGTGCTGTCCTTCTGACTCCTGTGTGCTGTCCTTCTGACTCCCGTGTGCTGTCCTTCTGACTCCCGTGTGCTGTCCTTCTGACTCCTGTGTGCTGTCCTTCTGACTCTGTGTGCTGTCCTTCTGACTCTGTGTGCTGTCCTTCTGACTCCCGTGTGCTGTCCTTCTGACTCCCGTGTGCTGTCCTTCTGACTCCTGTGTGCTGTCCTTCTGACTCCCGTGTGCTGTCCTTCTGACTCCTGTGTGCTGTCCTTCTGACTCCTGTTTGCTGTCCTTTTGACTCCCGTGTGCTGTCCTTCTGACTCCTGTGTGATGTCCTCTTGACTCCGTGTGCTGTCCTTCTGACTCCTGTGTGCTGTCCTTCTGACTCCTGTTTGCTGTCCTTTGACTCCCGTGTGCTGTCCTTCTGACTCCTGTGTGCTGTCCTTCTGACTCCCTGTGTGCTGTCCTTCTGACTCCTGTGTGCTGTCCTTCTGACTCCTGTTTGCTGTCCTTTTGACTCCCGTGTGCTGTCCTTCTGACTCCTGTGTGCTGTCCTTCTGACTCCCGTGTGCTGTCCTTCTGACTCCTGTGTGCTGTCCTTCTGACTCCTGTTTGCTGTCCTTTTGACTCCCGTGTGCTGTCCTTCTGACTCCTGTGTGATGTCCTCTTGACTCCGTGTGCTGTCCTTCTGACTCCTGTGTGATGTCCTCTTGACTCCCGTGTGCTGTCCTTCTGACTCTGTGTGCTGTCCTTCTGACTCTGTGTGCTGTCCTTCTGACTCCCGTGTGCTGTCCTTTTGACTCCTGTGTGCTGTCCTTTTGACTCCTGAGCGCTGTTCTTCTGCAGACTGCTGACCGACAGACAGAGATCTCTGCTCATGAGCTACGCTGAGGACGAGACCGAAGTGGAGGGGACTGTCAACGGTGTCACCAACACCACTACAGGTACACACACATCTCCAACACCACTACAGGTACACACACATCACCAACACCACTACAGGTACACACACATCTCCAACACCACTACAGGTACACACACATCTCCAACACCACTACAGGTACACACACATCTCCAACACCACTACAGGTACACACACACATCTCCAACACCACTACAGGTACACACACATCTCCAACACCACTACAGGTACACACACACATCTCCAACACCACTACAGGTACACACACATCTCCAACACCACTACAGGTACACACACATCTCCAACACCACTACAGGTACACACACATCTCCAACACCACTACAGGTACACACACATCTCCAACACCACTACAGGTACACACACACATCTCCAACACCACTACAGGTACACACACATCTCCAACACCACTACAGGTACACACACACATCACCAACACCACTACAGGTACACACACATCTCCAACACCACTACAGGTACACACACATCTCCAACACCACTACAGGTACACACACATCTCCAACACCACTACAGGTACACACACATCTCCAACACCACTACAGGTACACACACATCTCCAACACCACTACAGGTACACACACATCTCCAACACCACTACAGGTACACACACATCTCCAACACCACTACAGGTACACACACATCACCAACACCACTACAGGTACACACACACATCTCCGACACCACTACAGGTACACACACACATCACCGACACCACTACAGGTACACACACATCTCCAACACCACTACAGGTACACACACATCTCCAACACCACTACAGGTGTGTGTCCAGGTAGGGGCAGCAGAGATAGTCGCTCACAGGCAGAGCAGGAGGAACACACGTCAGACATGTTCTCATGCTGCTTGAGTTCTTCTCTCCACCAGGTAAAAGATCCACGGGGAGCTAGGAGGTTCTACTGGGAGGTTCTACTGGGAGGTTCTGCTGGGAGGTTCTGCTGAGGGGTTCTGCTGGAGGGCGTCGGATGGTGCCAGATGTGTGGACGTCAACAGAGAGCAGTGGAGACGTGTTGGACGAGGACTGGCGTGTCCTGGACAGTGACTCACCTTTATCTTCCTGCATCACAGAGAAAACATCCAAAACAGGAAGTGATGCAACACATTTCTGACCCTCGCGACTGTGATTGGCCAAAACACAGGATGTGATCAGAAAGACACTGTTTGCTTCCTTCCTACATAAAGGAGGACACCGTTTTCAGCAAAAAACAAGATTATTTCGGAATCCCACGGAAAGAAAATAATTTCCCCAGATGCACTCTTGATGAATTTGTCTGGTCATTATACATTTTGGAGGAATGGGTTTAAGAACATCCAAAAGTAAAATGTTCTGTGTTTTATAGAAACCATGGAAACCCCAATCTTATATGTGCCACCCTCTATAGAGTGAAGCAGTGATGAGTCAAGTTGTTTTGATGATGTCATGACCTGTCACTAAGGAGAAACAAGTTCAGATGCCCTGAAAGAACAGGAAGTAGACATCACATCCTGTCCAGACGACTCCCAGCAGGGAACACGCCGACACTTTACCCCTGTTGTTCCTCGTTCATCATACTGTACGTGTACATAGATAGCTGTTCATCGTGGAAATGTGGAAACCAACGTGTCAGAAACTAGAGATATAATAATATACATCTATAAATAATAAAACTCCAGTCTGATTGAAATGTGTGTTTCAGTTTGAACAAAGTCTCCAATATGTGAGGAATCATCGTTACATTTGGGGTAAGATGTATAACTCAACGTAATCAAATGATGCTGTTTAATTTGTTAAAGAAGTAACAGGAATAAACTCATGAAGCGAGGAGATGCTTGTGCTGGTTCCTGGTCGGGCACACAGCCTGTCTGTCTGCTAGGAGGAAGTAACCTGTCTGCCTGCTCGGAGGAGGTGCTTGAGGACGCACACTGCCTGTCTGTCTGCTCGGAGGAGGTGCTTGAGGACGCACACTGCCTGTCTGTCTGCTGTGAGGAGGTGCTTGAGGACGCACACTGCCTGTCTGTCTGCTGTGAGGAGGTGCTTGTGCTGGTCGGGCACACAGCCTGTCTCTCTGCTAGGAGGTTCTTGTGTCCTGCTCTCTGGCCTGACATGTCTCAGAAGGCTTCTTTTCCACACTAATGAAACTGTTTAGGCCCTCCTGACAGCCGTTAAAGCAGGTATGTAGTCCTCTGGATTCTACATTTCTCTCCTTCACCTGACCAGCCTGCTGATCCAGAACGTGGGCCGCTGGAGGTGACAGTATTTCCATGCATGCTAAAAGATTCTGGTAGATGTGGTGGTTAAAACAAGACACAATTCCATCAAGTTATCTTCATTTATTCATCTCATTCGGTGATATAGAAGTATATGAATACAAAAACATTGAATGTGAGTACCAATAGCAAAGACCTGCTTCAGTGTTGATTCCCAGCTATAACTTAGTCCAGTCACGGAACCCTGTATGTCTAACATCGCTATGGCAACAAACTGGTTGGCCGACTATTGTCAGTTTAAATATCAGTATCCCTGTTCAGTAGGAAACCCAGAGCAGAGCTTCACCCTCATACTCACTACACTAACACACACCAGCACACGCCCAGATCCTGGTTAGAGAGCAGGGAAACATTTAAAAGAAGCACACAAGTTTGAGTGTAGTGTGTGTGTGTGTGTGTGTGTGAGAGAGGAAGCTGTGAAGGCACTGGTACCGTGGGGGGGGGTGGGGGGGGGCTTGGCATCAGAGATCCATTTGTTTTAAATAAGATATATTTTTCCTTCTACATGCAGACCTTGATATTGGACACCCTTCCTGAAGACAACCCTGACGTCTCCTCCTCCTCCTCCCCCTCCTCTTCCTCCTGGCTGTCTAAGGGAGCCACCCAGTACAACAGGAGCACCGTGGCCTTAAGAGGTACAGAAGTACAGGTAGAGGTGACAAACTAAAACAAAGAAGTGAAGAGAAAGTGACAAACTCTGCTTTTGATCTTCAGGAGCTTCAGGAAGAGGGAAACATTGTTCTTCATGAGGGAGGATGTGTGTGTGTGGGCCTTGTGGGCCTGTGTGTGTGTGTGGGCCTGTGTGTATGTGTGGGCCTGTGTGTGTGTGGGCTGTGTGTGTGGGCTTGTGTGTGTGTGTGTGTGGGCCTGTGTGTGTGTGTGTGTGGGCCTGTGTGTGTGTGTGTGTGGGCTGTGTGTGTGTGTGGGCCTGTGTGTGTGTGGGACTGTGTGTGTGTGTGTGTGTGGTGTGTGTGTGTGTGTGTGTGTGTGTGTGTGGTGTGTGTGTGTGTGTGTGTGTGGGCTTGTGTGTGTGTGTGTGTGGGCCTGTGTGTGTGTGTGTGTGGGCCTGTGTGTGTGTGTGTGGGCCTGTGTGTGTGGGGGCCTGTGTGTGTGGGGGCCTGTGTGTGTGGGGGCTGTTGTGTGTGGGCCTGTGTGTGTGTGGGCCTGTGTGTGTGTGTGCGGGCCTGTGTGTGTGCGGGCCTGTGTGTGTGCGGGCCTGTGTATGTGTGTGTGTGTGCGGGCCTGTGTGTGTGTGTGTGTGTGTGTGTGTGGGCCTGTGTGTGTGTGTGTGGGCCTGTGTGTGTGTGTGTGGGCCTGTGTGTGTGTGTGTGTGTGTGTGTGTGTGTGTGTGTGTGTGTGTGTGTGTGTGTGTGTGTGGGCCTGTGTGTGTGTGTGTTCAGTCGTCCATCCCGATGTTGCGGAACAGGTATGACATGGATTCCCCGTTGTGGATGCGTCTGATGGCCTCTGACAGGATCATGCTGATGTCCACCGTCTTGATCTTGGGACACTGCAGCTTCTGCAGCTCGTGAGGAATGGTGTTGGTCACCACCACCTGCAGAGAACACATGTTATACACTCACCACCTGGAGAGAAGACATGTTATTAGAGCCCGACCGATAAAGGATTTTTAAGGCCGATACCGATACAAATATTTGGTGATTTAAAAATCCGATATTCCGATATAAAAAATTATCTAAAAAATCCAGAAACGCGTAACAAAACAAACTGATTTCCCTAACATTAGTTATTTGTAGTTTACATTTAGTCACTTTTAGCAGAACTTCTTATCCAGAGCGACTAAGTACAGGGACATTCCCAGAGGCAAGTAGGGTTAAGTGCCTTGCCCAAAGACACAAGGTCATTTTGCACGGCCAGGAATCGAACCAGCAACCCTCTGATTAATAGCCCGATTCCCTAACTGCTTAGCCATCTGACTCCTGTTATTATTTCCTCACTAAAATAATATGATAATGCAGTTTCTGATAAATACAATTTATAAAAATACAAACTTAAGATATGAAACTCAAATTCCTTTGAACAAAAACATATATATTTTTTAATTTAAATATTAATTTATCGGCCATTATAAATACCGATACCGATCGGAAAATGCCTAATATCGGCCGATAATATCGGGCTCTACGTGTTATACACTCCCACGGACTGTCACGTAAGTAGAACACACACCACACACCTCGTCGATGGCAGACTCCTCTATGAGCCTGGGTGCGTCCGAAGACAGGATGCCGTGCGTTGCCATGACGAAGATCTTGTACGCCCCGCGCTCCTTCAGAGTCTCGGCCGCCGCCACAAAACTGTCCACATCATCGATGATGTCATCCTAGGGGGCGGGGTCAGACGGGAGCTGTCAATCATTAGGAACTCCAGACGCAACAACACTAACTCGGTGTCCCGCCCCCTAACTCGATGTCCCGCCCCCTAACTCGATGTCCCGCCCCCTCACTCTGTGTCCCGCCCCCTCACTCGGTGTCCCGCCCCCTCACTTGTTGTCCCGCCCCCTCACTCGGTGTCCCGCCCCCTCACTTGTTGTCCCGCCCCCTAACTCCGTGTCCCGCCCCCTCACTCTGTTGTCCCGCCCCCTCACTCGGTGTCCCGCCCCCTCACTCGGTGTCCCGCCCCCTCACTCGGTGTCCTGCCCCCTCACTTGTTGTCCCGCCCCCTCACTCGGTGTCCCGCCCCCTCACTTGTTGTCCCGCCCCCTAACTCCGTGTCCCGCCCCCTCACTTGTTGTCCCGCCCCCTAACTCGGTGTGTCCCGCCCCCTAACTCGGTTGTCCCGCCCCCTAACTCCGTGTCCCGCCCCCTAACTCCGTGTCCCGCCCCCTAACTCCGTGTCCCGCCCCCTCACTTGTTGTCCCGCCCCCTCACTTGTTGTCCCGCCCCCTCACTTGTTGTCCCGCCCCCTAACTCCGTGTCCCGCCCCCTCACTTGTTGTCCCGCCCCCTCACTTGTTGTCCCGCCGCCTAACTCGGTTGTCCCGCCCCCTAACTCGGTGTCCCGCCCCCTCACTCGGTGTCCCGCCCCCTCACTCGTTGTCCCGCCCCCTAACTCAGTGTCCCGCCCCCAGACTCTGTGTCCCGCCCCCTCACTGTGTCCCGCCCTCTCACTCTGTGTCCCGCCCCCAGGAAGTGTGACTCACCACGATGATGGCGATGCGTCCTCCTACATCTCCCACCACGGTGATGGGGGGCTTCTCTTTAGGGATCAGCACTGCACACAGACACACACAGCACACACACAGCACACACACACACACACACACACACAGCACACGCAGCACACACGGGAGGGAGGGAGGGAGGGAGGGAGGGAGAATCTCCGTGTGAGCTGGAAGCTGGAGTTTAGGACAGACATGGGGTTGTGCTCCAGACAGGAGGTTGTGTACAGTGTGTTGTACAGCTGTGTTTGTTGTACAGGTGTGTGTGTGTTGTACAGGGTGTGTGTGTTGTACAGGTGTGTGTGTTGTACAGGTGTGTGTGTTGTACAGTGTGTGTTGTACAGGGTGTGTGTGTGTGGTACAGGTGTGTGTGTGTTACATGGTATTTCCAGGCTGGGGTGGATGGCTCCGGTGGTCCTGACCATGGGGGGGGAGTGGCGTCCGTCCACCAGGTCTGACTCAGCGTCCTGCGCCTCCCCGTGGATCACAGCTATACCCAGACGCAGACGCTCGGCGAAGGACTGGGCCCTGCGCGCGCACACACACACACACACACACACACACACACACACACACACGGTAAGGCCACACACACACACACGGTAAGGCCACACACACACACACGGTAAGGCCACACACACACACACACGGTAAGGCCACACACACACACACACGGTAAGGCCACACACACACACACGGTAAGGCCACACACACACACACACGGTAAGGCCACACACACACACACACGGTAAGGCCACACACACACACACACACGGTAAGGCCACACACACACACACACACGGTAAGGCCACACACACACACACACACGGTAAGGCCACACACACACACACACACACACACGGTAAGGCCACACACACACAAGCCACACACACACGGTAAGGCCACACACACACACACGGTTAAGGCCACACACACACACACGGTAAGGCCACACACACACACACGGTAAGGCCACACACACACACACACGGTAAGGCCACACACACACACACACACGGTAAGGCCACACACACACACACACACACGGTAAGGCCACACACACACACACGGTAAGGCCACACACACACACACACACACACACGGTAAGGCCACACACACACACACACACACACACCACACACACACACACACACACACACACACACACACACACACACACACACACACACACACACACACACACACACACAGTAAGGACACACACACACGGTAAGGCCACACTAACACACACACACGGTAAGGCCACACACACAGTAAGGCCACACACACACACACACACACACACAGTAAGGCCACACACACACACACGGTAAGGCCACACTAACACTCTCCAACACTCTGGTATGTGAAGGGGTGCAGAGGGAGATTACCTTTTGGCAGAGGCAGGAGATTTGGCCACAATCACAGCATTTCGATAGTCTGGGATCTGTAGATGATACAGGAGTCATGTTTACCTTCTGCTGCATATCCAACATGCTGAGGTGTGTGCGTGCGTGCGTGTGTGTGGTTTTCGAGTGTGTGTGTGTGTGTGTGTGTGTGTGTGTGAGGTGCGTGCGTGTGCATACCGCCTCCTGGATGTACTGTAGAGGAAGGGGAGAGTGTGTGTATGTGTGTGTGTGTGTGTGTGTGTGTGTGTGTGTGTGTGTGTGGTGTGCGTACCGCCTCCTGGATGTACTGTAGGAGGAAGGGGGAGAGTGTGTGTGTGTGTGTGTGCGTGTGTGAGGTGCGTGTGCGTGTGCATACCGCCTCCTGGATGTACTGTAGGAGGAAGGGGGAGTGTGTGTGTGTGTGTGTGTGTGGTGTTGTGGTGGTGTGGTGTGTGTGTGTGTGTGTGCGTGTGCATACCGCCTCCTGGATGTACTGTAGGAGGAAGGGGGAGGGGGAGTGGTGTGTGGTGCTGTGTGTGTGTGTGTGAGGGTGTTGGTGTGTGTGCATACCGCCTCCTGGATGTACTGTAGGAGGAAGGGCGAGGCCCGCAGGTTGTCCACTGGGATGTTGAAGAAGCCCTGAATCTCCTTCTGATGGAGGTCCATGGTGATGAGATGAGTCAGACCTCACACACACACACACACACACACCACACACCAGGCACGCACACACAGGCACACAGGCACACACACACACACACACAGACACACACAGACACACACACACACACAGGTGAGACTGCTCTGTTCCTCCAAAACCTCGGCAGGAAAAGCTTATCGTGTGCGTGAGTCAGTTTGTGTGGCACAGGTGTGTTCCTAGGTGTGTTTCCAGGTGTGTGGCACAGGTGTGTTCCTAGGTGTGTTTCCAGGTGTGGCAAAGGTGTGTTTCCAGGTGTGTGGCACAGGTGTTTCCAGGTGTGTCCCCAGGTGTGTTTCCAGGTGTGTGTGTCCCAGGTGTGTTTCCAGGTGTGTTTCCATGGTTCCCCTCACCTGCTTTGCACATCATGGAGGCCAGCAGCTTGGTCACGATGGAGCCCCTCTTCCTCATCTTGCACTGCTTGCTGTAGGGGAAGTAGGGGAGCACTCCGATGATGCTCCGGGCACACGACGTCCGGCACGCGTACACCATGATCAGCATCTCCATGATGGTGGTGTTCACATCCCTGGGGGAGGGGGGGAGGGGGAGAGGGAGGAGGAGGAGGGGAGGAGGGAGGAGGAGGGGGAGAGGGGGGAGGGAGGGGAGAGGGAGGGAGGGGGGAGGAGGGGAGAGGAGGAGGGGAGGGAGGAGGAGGGGAGGGAGAGCAGGGAGGGAGAGGGGGGAGGAGAGAGGGGAGAGAGGAGGAGGGGGGAGGAGGAGGGAGGGGGAGGAGGAGGGAGGGAGGAGGAGGAGGAGGAGGGAGAGCAGGGGAGGGAGAGGGGGAGGAGGAGGAGGGAGGGAGAGGGAGAGGAGAGCAGGGAAGGAGAGGAGGGAGAGGGGAGGGAGGAGAGAAGGGGAGGAAGAGGAGAGCAGGGAGGGAGAGGGGGGAGGAGGGAAGGGGGGGAGAGAGGGGAGGAGGGGAGGGGAGGAGAGGAGGAGAGTGAGAGATAAGGGATGAGTGGGGGAGGCTCTTTCATTCTCCCTATGTGAGAGTTGTTGCAGCCAGCAACGTAAGGGCCTTGGTGTGTTTCTGTGTTTACATACTTGGACACAGTCTGGATGATGAAAACATCTTTTCCTCTCACCGACTCCTGGATCTGCACACGTGTCTCTATGGTAACAGGGACATGTGAAGTAGGCTTCAGTTTTCTTAACACACACTCTCTCTGTCCGTCCCCTCCGTCCCCCCCCCACACCCACATACACACACACACACACATACACACACACATACAGTCTGCCACTCATTAGAGAGCTCATGCTCTACTCTGCTATTTCTCACATAGACTCTCTCTCACACACCACACACACACACTCTCTGTCCAACACACACACACAAACATTCACATTGGCCCTATCACACACACTTACACACTACATGCACTGTACAACAAGTCATGCCAAGAATGCTCTTCCCACGCAAATTTGATTATAAAACAAAATGTGAGGGAGGAGAGCGAGAGCATGGGTAAAACTGATATGCTTAGCTCCTGGTTGCAGTTCTACTGTACTACACACACACACACACCACTACACACACACCAGAGGTTCAACAGACTACTGGGGGTACATGAGGGGTCAGTACCGCACCTCTGTTAGCTTCCTGGTACACCTGCACCTTCCCAAGCTCCACCCCCAACCGCCTGAGAAGGGAGACACAAACAGGGAGTGTGTTTCTGGGGGAGATCATGTTGACCTTCTCATGCCCAAGAAGAGCACAATGTTAAATCCTCTCCTAAGAGAGAATCCATAGCTGAACTATGACCCTAAACTGCAACACACTATAGATATGAGTACTGCAGGTAGACAGACACCAAGTCTGACTGTTGGGGTAAATACATGTCTGGCAGAAGGCGTATACTGTATACATGTTGACACTAAACCTCACATATATCCCGTGTTTTCTGTTTCTATCCATCCGTGCATGTACTCACTCTGAGATCCTTCTGCTCAACTCTCGACTGGAGGGGTGAGAGTTCGCGCTGAAGATGACTAGTCCTCCTTTAGTGGTGTTCATCGCTGCTGGGGGTGTCGGTCCGCTTCGATCCCCGCACTCAGGCAGTGGAACCCTGGGAACCCACACCGTACTGAGCCCTTCCTGCTCCGCCGAGCGACAAAACACGCCGGTGAGAAACATCATGGCCTAGCTTCAAATGAGGGCGTGTGACAACACGTGTCACGTGGGTCAGCTAGCTAGCTTAGAAGCGACACCTTATAACGGGCCTGACAAATGCAGACAGCGGAATGCCAGATGGTTGTTTGTATCAGGAAAGTCACGAGATCGTAGCATGATGTTGTTGGCTAGCTTGTTCACAGCGACTAGTAAAACCGCAACATACGTTGTACAACAGAAGATAAATAGACCTACTGTAGATGACTGGAGCTGCGCCAAGCTTTTTAAATAAATGAATCCCGTAATAGAAAGCGCGAGTCTCAGCATTTGCGCCTGCTCCATTGATTTCAAGATCGTTACTGTAATGCTTCAAACATTACTAGGCTACATGTTCCTTTGCGTAGCGAAACTCAACTTACACCACGTTTCAATAACGAAAGTAGAAACTTAGATACTAACGGGAAATTTTAAAATGTTACTTACCAGTTTGCGTGTTTAGTCAATACTCTGTTTATTTAGTTGGTGGTTTCTGCAGCCGTCCTCTCAACCTGTTCAATCCGAGCGAGCCCTCTCAACTATGATTGACGTTGGAACTGTCCAATCAAAGTCCAGTGCATCGACTGGAAGATTTCCTTGTTGACGATGTGACGTCATCTAGACAAGGCGAAAGAAAATGTCTGTCAAATGCGACCTCAGAGTTTTTTGACAGATTTGCCACACGTCAATATTTCTTGAAGAAATATAGGAATAGGATATTGAATCGATAAAAATACACCATTTAATTTATACTCGAACCGTTTAGAAAGCTCGGCCGAATCTCAGAACATGCTTTCGCTTGATCACTAGATGTCACTGTTTCTTTATCTTCTGCTAGTCCATCTAGAGTGGTTTTATAGTGGTCTCCCTCCACAAAACATAGTCGGCTATGTATGTGTTTATGTGTGCTTTAAAGAACAATTTCCCCAACATATGTAGCCTAAATTCACTAGTTAAAGTATAGAGAGTCTTATAAAGGCTACACGCATGGTCCAATTCGATGAAGCGATTTAATTTTCAGACTGCGATGTGAATACACTTATTAGAGGCGATATCTATCGTTCCTTCACAAGACCCTTACAGCCCATGGCCACATTTCCACTTCACTGCAGCACTAATAACCCTATCTAGTCCATCACACACACACACACACACACACACACACACCACACTCACACACACACACAGACACACACACACACACAGACACACACACACACACACACACACACACACACACACACACACACACACACACACTCAGATAGTGGAGAAGAGGAGATCGTGATGGTTTAGGCAGCACGCACACAGACACATGTTGACCCTGAACGATGCTGTCTGCAGTGTGATGAGATGGCAACACAAAAAGGGCCAGTGCTAAGTGCATCACAAGTGCAATATTACCTGTATGCGTGATAATAGTGTGAGTTAGGAGTAGCGGTATGTGTTTGCGTTGTAAAACACATTTGAACCCAGTCCAGTGAACAGTTAATTTAAGTGTTTCATTTCAATTTTGAAATGATAGCATCAGAGAGGGTTTTTATATCTGACATTGTGGTGACAAGTATAATATCGCTTACACGCACATAGCCTACACACACACACACGCACACAAACACACACACGCGAGATGATCATAGGGGGCGGGGAGGACTCGAGCTTGCCCGCCCCCTGGATGCAGCAGGAGCCATTTAGCAGCACGAGCTCGTCCAGCTGTAAGGGGCGCGTGAGCGCGTGCACGTGAACCCCCTCCGCGGAGAGCCATTACCGAACAGAGAGCTTGAGCGCTGAACCGGGCGAGCGCACGCAGAGATGGCAATACAGGATTCTGTTTACGACGAGTAGCACGAGAGCGAAGCGGAGAGTCAGCGCGTGCACCCGATTCTTAACCCACAAATATTTACGCGCGTTCCATTCCTCTGTATTGCTAAGGCTATATATTAATGTGAGTAATTCTCACAGTTAAATAATTTATATTAGCTGTCGTTTTTTAATTTGAATGTAGTTTCAGTTTCAAACAGTGAGATACGAGCCCGAGCTCGCGGTGTCTTCCATCAGTTAATCGGTGATTTCGAGCTGATCGAGGCACATCAAGCTGCTGCGTGGCTCCCAGCCAGATGAGGAGCGCGAGGAAACCCTGGAAACGGAACAGTCCAACAGACACGCGACGCCAAGGACCAACAGCCTAGAAAATCTGTCCGTTCTGATTTACGGGATTTTGGAACACCACCGAATAGCGCCGCCGTTCCTCATCCCTCCCTCTTCACGGCCGCTCGAGCATCCCTCCCCCGCGCCTTGTCTCTTCCTCGGTCCTTCTCTCTCTCTCCATATGCTCGAGCTGTAGGGAGGCACCTCCGCGCGCTGGCCGGGTTAAACACGTCCACCCCGCGGGGTTGAAGCTTCACCGGGAGCGGAAGATGCTGTGGATGTAAAACCGGGACCGGGAAAGATGGGAAAGGACCAGGAACTGCTGCAGGCGGTGAAGACCGAAGACCTGCTCACCGTCCAGAAGCTGCTGCAGAGGCCTCGGCCCGGGAAAGCAAGTAGGGACACTATAGGCTACAATAAGGATTAATAGGCCCCGTGTCTTTAACGGGAATTCACGCATGTTACCGGGGGTAACGGTACGATATCCTGTCTGACGGAGCGTGTGGGGGTGCATAGGGGGGGAATTGTGTGGTGTGTGTGTGTGTGTGTGGAGGTGGGCGGGGGGTTGTATCGGGGTGTATCAGGGTGCCTCAGTGGTTTGATTGGGGGGGTGATGTCCCACCGGGGTGAAGCTGAGACCTCCTGCCCCCAGCGCACTGCAGCAGAGGCGGGGAGAGCGAGGAGGAGAGGAGGGGTCTGCGCGGGGCTGGATGTGTTAGTGTGTGATCGAGACACGCGGCGTGTTAATGTCATTAATGAGCTGCTGGGTTGTCCAAGGTTCATCGTCTGCTGCGCGCGGGTCAATCATCCTCTTCTCAGACGCACGTTTTTTTCAACACTCTGATCAGTTTTAATTGCGGGCAAGGTTTTCAAGGTGCTGCCAGTTGTGTGTGTGTGTGTGTGTGAGAGAGAGTGTCAGAGACATCTTGTTACCTATGGCCGCCATGTCACTCACAGTGCTGTTACCTGACACTGGTTAAAACATCATTTTCTATTCTATTCCAAAACGCGTAACACCTCAGAAATGTCAATGCTCAGGCTCGAGCGGTCGCAGGTGACCGATCTACTCCCACGTCTCGTGCTTCGGTGATATGTGGGAGGCTATTGGGCTATAATTGCGCAACGGCAGCTTGTGAGGTGATGATCACCATACACACTAGGTGACTGTAGCCAACTGTAGCTATGCCTATTCTGGAGCAATCTAGTCCCATTTTCGGGTAGGAGGGGGGCGGGGGGGGAGGCGGGGGAGGAGGGGGGAGGAGGGGGGAGGCGGGGGGAGGAGGGCACCAATGACACGTATAATCTCTGCTCAATTAGCCCCTCCACCAGTTGCAGGTTTATTGAGTGGTTGTGTGTGCCTGCTAAGTGGCGTGGGTGTGGGAGGGGCTTTGTTTGTGTGGCAGGGTATGGTGGTTCCGGTATGTTCCGTGTGTGTGTGTGTGTGTGTGTGTGTGTGTGTGTGTGAGAGAGAGAGAGTGTGTGTGTGTGTGTGTGAGAGAGAGAGAGAGAGGCCTGAAATGGATCTCAGGCATATGGAAACCCAGGGACCCTTGGGAATAACATCCATCCTTACCGCCCGGTGTTCCGGTACGTTCCCTGGATGTTGTTGTGTTCTGGGTCGTCTCTCTCTGGTTCGTCTCCCTGTAATTCCTGCCCTGCTAATCACAGAGCAGCTGACCGGTTCCTGTCCCCACCAGGGGGGGGGGAGGGGGGGGGTGGTCCTCTCTCTGCCCAGGGGGCCTGGCTGGGGGGGGTTAGCTTTACACCCCTGTGATGTCAACACAGCCCTGCTCCTATAGGATGGCTGTCATCTGCTCACGGGGCTGTCGACAAACACAGGGAGAGGAGGAGGAAAGATGAGTGTGTGTGAGTGTGTCAGTGTGAGTGTGTGTGAGTGTGTGAGTGGTGAGTGTGTGAGTGTGTGAGTGTGGGAGTGTGTGAGTGTGTGGAGTGTGTGAGTGTGTGAGTGTGGAGTGTGTGAGTGTGTGAGTGTGTGAGTGTGTGAGTGTGTGAGTGTGTGGGGTGTGTGTGTGTGTGTGTGTGTGTGAGTGTGTGAGTGTGTGTGTGTGTGTGTGTGTGTGTGTGTGAGTGTGTGAGTGTGTGAGTGAGTGTGTGAGTGTGTGAGTGTGTGTGGTGTGGTGTCGGGTTAAGACTCCACACTGCTGCTAGCCACATTACTCCTACTCTTGCTAGACAGACTGTCTGCACGTACTCACCTGCAGCACAGTTGCAGACTGATGCAAACACACTCACGCACACACATACGTACACACATGGACACGTACGCACACACACACACACATGGACACACCACACACACACACATGGACACACACACACACACACACACACACATGGACACACACACACACACACACATGGACACACACACCCACGGACACGTACACACACACACACACCACACACACACACACACACACACACATGGACACACACACACACACACATGGACACGTACACACACACACACATGGACACACACACACACACACATGGACACACACACACACACCACATGGACACACACACACACACACATGGACACGTACACACACACACACACACACACACACACACACACACACACACATGGACACGTACGCACACACACACACACATGGACACACACACACACACACACACACATGGACACACACACACACACACACATGGACACACACACTCCCCAACTTGTACATCTGGCGCCATCTGGACACACACCAGGCTGCTGTCAGTCACTCCTCATTGCTAGTGTGGTGTGTGTACATGTGTGGGTGTGTGTGTGTGCGTAGGGTGTGGGGTGAGGAGAGGGGGAGGGATGAGAGAAGGAGTGAGGAGAGGGGGAAAGGGGGTGGAGAGGAGAGAGTGAGGTGAGAAGATGGACAGAGGGGGAGGAGGGGGAGGAAGGGAGGAGAGGAGAAGGGAGGGAGAGAGGGAGGAGAGAAGAAGAGATTAGGAGAAGGGGAGAGAGAGAGGAGAGGAGGGAGAAGGAAGGGAGAGAGAGAGAGGAGAGGGAGGAGAGAGGCAGGAGAGAGGTGAGAAGAAGGGGGGAGAGAGGAGAGAGAGGAGAGGGAGGGAGGGGAGGGCAGGAGAGAGGTGAGAAGAAGGGTGAGAGAGGAGGAGAGAGAGGAGAGGGAGGAGAGGGGCAGGGAGGACAACTAGAGTTTCATTTTTTTCTGCTGAATCAGTTTGGCATGATTAGAGCTCGCCCCACACACACACACACACACACACCACACACACACACACACACACACACCACCCACACACACCACACACGCAGACTCACACACACACACCACACACACAGGCAGACACACACACACTATTGAATCGTCTCTGTCACACACACACTGTTCTCATCCTGTACAAACAGTCTCTGTCTGCCTCTCTCCTCTCTGTGTGTGTGATGAAGGCTGGTGAAGGAGCAGAGCCCCTGTGCATCCACACCACTGCACATTCACAAAGCAGCCTCACTCACAGCCTAGCTAGCTAGCGCCTGATGTCAATCATGAGCCTCACTCACAGCCTAGCTAGCTAGCGCCTGATGCTAATCATGAGCCTCACTCACAGCTAGCTAGCTAGCGCCTGATGCTAATCATGAGCCTCACTCACAGCCTAGCTAGCTAGCGCCTGATGCTAATCATGAGCTCACTCACAGCCTAGCTAGCTAACGCCTGATGCTAATCATGCTAATCATGCTAGTGTCGCCTGGCATTTTCGGGGGAACCTCCCTAATTTGGATTATTCATACACAACAGAGATTGAATAAGGTTGGTTTGGGGAATGCCCCCCAGCTCCCCTGCACTGGCTGCCCAGTCAGCCTACGCAGCACTACCCAGCCACACCCACAGTGTGTGTGCCAGTCTAACTGATTTGGGCCCAGGTTCCTGTGTCTGGGCCAGACCATCATCAGTCAGGGCTCCACCACTGGACTAGGTCTGGGATAGATTACAGAACAGACGGTGTGAGAGCGAGGGACGCAGTATGGGCAGCGGCAGAGTAGGATCTTGGGTATTAGCGATGGTGAGGGATGGGACGGAGGGAGGAGAGAGGGAGGGCGTGAGGGACGGGAGGAGAGGAGAGAGGGAGGGGTGTGGGAAGGGTGGGAGAGAGAGAGAGGGAGAGGAGGGAGAGAGACGAGATCAGGAGACGGTGGAGGTAGAGAGAGAGGGGAGGGAGAGAGGGAGGGTGGAGGAGAGAGAGAGAGAGGGGAGGGGTGGTATGGAGGGAGAGAAGAGAGAGAGAGGTGGAGGGAGGAAAGAGAGGGAGGGGTGGAAGGAGAGAGAGAGAGAAAGGGAGGAAAGCAGGAGAGGGAGGGGTGGAGGGAAAGAGAGACAGAGAGAGGGAGGGAAAGAGAGAGAGAGAGGATAGAGGTAGAGGGGAGTGAACATTTGTTTTGGAAGAAGAGAGAGACGTCTGAGGAGAGAGTCTGAGGAGAGAGAGTCTGAGGAGAGAGTCTGAGGCGAGAGAGTCTGAGGAGAGAGTCTGAGGAGAGAGTCTGAGGAGAGAGTCTGAGGAGAGAGAGTCTGAGGAGAGAGAGTCTGAGGAGAGAGAGTCTGAGGAGAGAGTCTGAGGAGAGGAGTCTGAGGAGATCGAGAGAGTCTGAGGAGAGAGTCTGAGGAGAGAGTCTGAGGAGAGAGGTCTGAGGAGAGAGAGTCTGAGGAGGAGAGAGTCTGAGGAGAGGAGAGTCTGAGGAGAGAGAGTCTGAGGAGAGAGAGTCTGAGGAGAGAGAGTCTGAGGAGAGAGAGTCTGAGGAGAGAGTCTGAGGAGAGAGAGTCTGAGGAGAGAGTCTGAGGAGAGAGTCTGAGGAGAGAGAGTCTGAGGAGAGAGTCTGAGGAGAGGGCGAGAGAGTCTGAGGAGAGAGTCGAGGAGAGAGTCTGAGGAGAGAGAGTCTGAGGAGAAGAGTCTGAGGAGAGAGAGTCTGAGGAGAGAGAGTCTGAGGAGAGAGTCTGAGGAGCAGAGGAGTCTGAGGAGAGAGTCTGAGGAGAGAGTCTGAGGAGAGAGTTGAGGAGAGAGTCTGAGGAGAGAGAGTCTGAGGAGAGAGTCTGAGGAGAGAGAGTCTGAGGAGGAGAGAGTCTGAGGAGAGAGAGAGTCTGAGGAGGAGAGAGTCTGAGGAGAGAGAGTCTGAGGAGAGAGTTGAGAGAGAGAGTCTGAGGAGAGGAGTCTGAGGAGAGAGGTCTGAGGAGAGAGTCTGAGGAGAGAGAGTCTGAGGAGGAGAGAGTCTGAGGAGGAGAGAGAGTCTGAGGAGAGAGAGTCTGAGGAGAGAGTCTGAGGAGAGAGAGAGGATAGGAGCTGAGAGCGAGAGAGTCTGAGGAGAGAGAGTCTGAGGAGACGAGTCTGAGGAGAGAGTCTGAGGAAGAGTCGGGAGAGAGAGTCTGAGGAGAGAGTCTGAGGAGAGAGTCTGAGGAGAGAGTCTGAGGAGAGAGTCTGAGGAGAGAGAGTCTGAGGAGAGAGTCTGAGGAGAGAGAGTCTGAGGAGAGAGAGTCTGAGGAGAGAGTCTGAGGAGAGAGTCTGAGGAGAGAGTCTGAGGAGAGAGAGTTGAGGAGAGAGGTCTGAGGAGAGAGAGTCTGAGGAGAGGAGTCTGAGGAGAGAGAGTTGAGGAGAGAGAGTATGAGGAGAGAGTCTGAGGAGAGAGGGCCCAGAGGGCGTGGGTGATGGAAGAGAGGGGAAGTGAGGAGATGTGTATATTTGTTGAGCATTCACATCCAGAGTATTCTGGGATGTTGTACTGCTGCTTGTTGGCTGAGCCTGCATGCACACAACACACACACACACACACGCACACACAACACACACACACATCACACCACACACACACACACCACACGACACACACGCACACACACACACATCTCTGCACTCAGCCGTCAGCGATACTCTGAAACAGGACTGTGTCAGAAGAGGAGGGAAAGAAAAAGAGGATGGAGGAGGAGGAGGAGGGGGGGGAGGGAGGAGGAGGAGGGGGGAGAGAGGACGGGAGGAGAGGGAGGGGGAGGGAGGGTGGAGGAGGGAGGAGGAGGAGGGGGGAGGAGGAGGAGGGGGGAGGAGGAGAGAGTGGGGGGACGGAGGAGGGAACTTTTGTCGGCCATCTAGCTTTTCACCTGCTCAGTGATGCTCTGGAGGTAGCTGTTTTAGCTGTAGCTGATGTGTATTGGTTGTGTAGATGGTGTGATCTGGTGTTGTAGTGGTGTGTAGCTGGTGTGGTATCTAGTGTGTGAGCTGTGGTAGTTTGTGACCCAGGGACCACCACCCTGACCAGAGGTGTCTGTACCCCAGTAGATCCCTGTACCGTGCACGCATGGTCCAAATACTCGTCTGTCACCGTGTGTGTGTGTGTGTGTGTGTATGTCGCCGTGTGTGTGTGTGGGTGTCTG
>CAEFZP010002069.1:0-12500 GCA_903064625.1 Mallotus villosus
ATAGAGAAAGATACTCCGCCTTAACAGCCATGTGATTTGGATTGAATACATTTTCAACGAGCAGACCGAATTTTGGAGGAATGATTTGCCTGAACTGTATGGACTTTTCTAGATGTGTGTGGGTGTGTGTGTGAAAACTTGTGCAAAACGTATATAACGATAACAACAAAAGGTTTCATTAATCATAAAGCAATTTTTGTCCCCTATAAAAAATAACATATCATAAAATGTGGTATCTGGACACATTCAATTCATACCGAGGTCTTGTGTGGTGTGCTGAACATGTTTTGTATTTGAGATCACACACTTCTTGTTAGTTCAGAAACATAAATATACTGATATAAACATGGAGAAATGAATCCACATGAGTATCTTAGTATTCTTAATTACAGTGTGTTTGATCAAATTCATACCGACTCTACAACAACACATCTGACTGTGTCAGAGAGGAAGTGTCGAATAACAGTTCTCTGTGTAAAAACAAAAGTTTCCCTTCAAATCCCTGCAGTGGGTTACAGTATCGATCAAAGGTAAAGTTTGCTGTGCGTGGAAGTTGAATTCTGACCAGAACAAACGCGTTAAAGTGGAGTTTTATTTAGCTAATTCCCATGTACTTGAGATGTGCATATTTTTGCCTGTCTTTGATAAGGCCTTGGGGAGGCACAGTGCTTCCTGATCACCACTGGTGAACAGTTCACAAGAAACTAGAAACATCCAGACTGGAGACCTCTCTCTCCCTCCTTCTCCCCCCTCTCTCTCTCTCTCTCTCTCTCCCTCCTTCTCTCTCTTTGCTCCCTCTTTCTCTCTCCTCTCTCTCTCTTTCTCCTCCCTCCTCTCCTCCCCCCCTCCCCTCTCTCTCTCTCTCCTCCTCTCTCTCTCCCCCCTCTCTCTCCCTCCGCCCTCATCCCCCCGCCTCTCGTCCTTCTCCTCCCTCCTCCTCCTCTCTCCTCGGCTCTCTCCCACCCCTCTCTCCTCTGCCGCCCTCTCTCGCGTCCCTCTCTCCCTCTCTCATCTCTGCTCGCTCTCGTGCGCGTCCGCTCTCTGCTCACTCTCCTCTCTCGTCTCTCTCTCTCCGACTCTGCCCGTCCCTCACACCCCGCCCTCTCCCCTCTCCTCTTCTCCTCTCCATCTCGCCTCTCGTCTCCCTCTCTCTCTCTCTCTCCCCTTGTGACAGCCGGTATGTAATTAGTGGCATATGTGTATTTCCATATGCACACATGGTGACATGTTGCATCCTATTTGAATGTGTCCATGTCTCAATGCCATATCCCTGATGTGAATACATGAATATGTCGAGCTAATTATTCCAATCTTGCAAATTATCTGCTTAAATATTAATATCCCCTCAATTTGCATTGTTTTTGTTGAGCTCTCTCTGTTTGTCAGTGTGTGTGTGTGTGTCGGCATGGGATTTGTGTGTGTGTGAAGGGGAGGGGGCAAATGTGTGAGTGTGTGTGTGTGTGTGTGTGTTTGTGTGTGTGTTCAACAGAAAGGATTATAGCTGCTCACCAGGGTGTTGATGACAAGCTGTGACATCAAGAAACAAAACGACAAACAATTTCTGACCTGGACTGCACACACACACGCACACACATGCACACACATGCACACACACAGAAACGAACACACACAAATCCACTCACACACGTACAGGCAAATACACAGACACACAAATTAAGTCTTATATGGAGCTCACCAGACTAGGTCTTTCAGAGAGATACAGGAGTGGCCTTCTAGAACACGAGAGGACACACACGTCCCCGTACGCCTTTGATCGCAGCGCTCGTCAGTTGACTGCGTCCGTGTCCACATGACGAAGTGGAGTGCTTTTGACGACATCCACTTGATGCTCCCAGACGAGCCCACTGGCTCTGTGTGAAGACACACTGGATGCATTATCCTACTGGAACCTGGATACTCTCGTTTAATTGGCTGCTAGTTTTGATGTCAGGCAGTTATAATGTCCTCACGTTGAAGCAGATGAATTTGTTTGATCTGTCTGAAAGCTTTCTGTGTGTGTGAGTGTGTGAGTGTGTGTGTGTGTGTGTGGTGTGTGTGTGTGTGTGTGTGTGTGTGTGTGTGTGTGTGTGTGTGTGTGTGTGTGTGTGTGTGTGTGTGTGTGTGTGTGTATGTGAGTGAATGAATGATTTCAGCCCCTTAGACTCGGTAAGGCACATGTTTTGAAGCATGTACTCAAGACGGACGTGTGTGTACGTTTCTGCATGTTTGTGTGTGTGTGTGTTTGTGTGTGTGAGTGTGTGTGTGTGTGGTGTGTGTGTGTGTCTACACACACCTCAGAGTTTATGGAGGCCTGAGTGTGGCTGTGCAACATGGTTCCACCCCAAAGATGAAATCAATCACGAACCCAAAACTACTATCTCTACCTCTGCACAAGACGGAACACGCGTCACACACAAACCACACGTGTCATTTGGACGTTCCATTGTTTACCACCGCTGTTTTCCTGCGTGTTCCCAAGACGTCTGAGGTCTGATGTATGCGAGCAGCGCCACAGGCTAGAAGTTAGGGTCATTAATATTTAAATGATATTATATAAATATGTTTCGGAGGTCTTAAATCACCGGGCATGGTAACGTAACCATGGCTACGTATAGGAATCTTCACGTCAGTGAACGGTTTAAAATGTGATACCGTGAAGTTACGACATTAAAGACTGAAGGAAAACGAAAGTTTGACGACGCTTTTCACAATTATGTTTGGAATGAATCTTTCTATATACATGTTATTTCCTTCATTATCTCACACATCTTAAGTGGAGGAGACAGAGAGGATGAGGCTATCTGAAAGAGGGAGGGTGTGTTTGGGCTGTTCCTGGTGAGAATGTGCGCACACACACACACACACACACAGAGAAAAGATAGATCTTGATTAGTTTTTCAAACTATGTAGTGAAAGCCTCTTTCTGAGTGTGGGCTGTAATTGAGTTTGACAGCGAAAGCTTCCATGTCCTATGGCTATGTTAAACGAACAATTTACATCTTCATTTAAAATTCTACATGGATAAAAAGCAATTAATTACATCAGACTGGGAAGACAGTCTCACTGTGTTTTTTTCTCCCATTTGTATTTTAATTTTGTCTGGCGGGCAAATGACAAGAAAATGTATTACTGAGGCTGGTTTTATTTAGAATTAAGTTGAGAAACAACCCAGAAATCCGTGGTCCAAATCAAACACCCAAATTAAGAACCCTCCTCTCTCCTCCTGCTTCGGACTTTGGAACTGAGCCTCGCACGGCCTACAGGACGCCTGAGGTCGAGAACCGCAAGCGAAATAACTCCAAGGTAGGCCCATCTCTCTGCCGTGCAGTCGAGCTCGACCACCGTTGAGATCACGCTAACGTCAGATAAACAGCAACGTCTTTCCAAGGAGCGAGAGCAACGTTTCATTGCGAGATACAACAACAAAAAACGTATACAAACTAACAGACAAAATCTCACGCTGCATCTATTGCTTTTTGTTGTTGCTTTAAGATCAAGTACTATTTTCGTCAGGCAAACGGAAAGAGAAAGCGGGTTTCGATACAGAGGAGAACAAAACCGCTTCAGTCAACGTCTCAGCGGTGAGAGTGGCCACACAAACAGGAATTGTGTTGCTTTGGAGACGAGACGCTTTAAAATAGACTATACCGACCGTGTAATGCAAGGCTACACCAACTATCGAGTAGGATGAGGACAGAATGACGGAGAGAGAGAGATAGAGAGAGAGAGAGAGAGGGAGAGAGAGGGAGAGAGAGAGAGGAGAGAGAGAGAGAGAGAGAGAGAGAGAGAGGGAGAGAGAGGGAGAGAGAGGGAGAGAGAGAGATAGAGAGAGAGAGAGAGAGAGGAGAGAGAGAGAAAGAGAGAGAGAGATGAAAATAAAACGAGATGAAACTAAATCGCGTATGTAACTATCTGTTGTGGGCGAAAGGAAAAGGCATATAGGGGAAAAAAAACGAAAAGCGATATAATGTGTTGAAAAAGTACGAGCCGAAAAAAGTAGTCGCATGCAGGCTGGCAATCTGAATGAGAGAGCTAAAAGGTAATTTCACGGATAAAGAAGAGTCCTAATGCACAGAGGTAATGTAGCAGAGGATGGAACAAAGGGAAACTTTCATCTCTTTAAGCTTGGATGGAGAGAGAGAGAGAGGGAGGGAGGAGAAAAACCTTTGATGCTTTGAAAATGATAATAAAAATCTCAAAGTCAGCCTTAGAACACAATGCCCAAACCCCCTCCTCCTCCACACACACACACACACACTACACAGACCCCACACACAGCACCCCCTCCCTTCCACACACACACACACAACCACTATCACTTAATATAGCCACACATAGGGCCCATCATGAGGGTAAAAAGAGCCCCAAATTGGGACACTTAAGGTCCTAAAATTACCCCTGAACAAACCCAGAGAGACGGCAAAATGAAGGATCTCATTACAGCTCAGATTAGAGGACTTCTGTGAACGCCCAGAGATGAATTTATGTAAAGAATATATTTTATATATGATATAAAGCTATATTGAAATATGAATCACAATAAATGATTCATAGGTCGTTCCTGCTCCTTTCTTCCCTCCCCCCTTCTTCCTTTTCCTCCCCCGCCTCCCTCCCTCCCTCCCTCCCTCTCCATCTCCAACCTCTTCAAGTCCATCTCCTCTCTTTTCACCTCTACAGACTTGAGGAGCAGAGTAACCCCATAGAGAAGTTGTTCTGGAGCAGAGAGATGGACCAATCAGAGCTGGAGATGGACCTAGCGTACCTCACATCCAGAGAGATGGACCTAGCGTACTGGACCTCACATCCAGCCAGGTGGACCTAGCGTACTGCACCTCACATCCAGAGAGATGGACCAAGCGTACTGCACCTCACATCCAGAGAGATGGACCAAGCGTACTGGACCTCACATCCAGAGAGATGGACCTAGCGTACTGCACCTCACATCCAGAGAGATGGACCTAGCGTACTGGACCTCACATCCAGAGAGATGGACCAAGCGTACTGCACCTCACATCCAGAGAGATGGACCAAGCGTACTGCACCTCACATCCAGAGAGATGGACCAAGCGTACTGGACCTCACATCCAGAGAGATGGACCTAGCGTACTGCACCTCACATCCAGAGAGATGGACCAAGCGTACTGGACCTCACATCCAGAGAGATGGACCTAGCGTACCTCACATCCAGCCAGGTGGAATGGGCCTGGACTGTTTCAACAGCGCGATCATGCTCATTCTAAACATCACATTACATTTGAATTCATCACGTTATGTTAGTTTAGCAGTTGCTTCTATCCAAAGCGACGTACAATTGCTGCGTAAAGTAGAGCAGGAGATCAAGGACCAGAAGTCCAAAGTCCCGCAGTGTTTCGTGGACAGAATAAAGTCATGGTTTGTATGTATGACCACGACACTAAACCACTACTTGGCCGAGGTGATTGTTTGACGTTAGAGTGAAGCTTCAGGTCTTGTCATTGACATAGATGAATGATGTTGTCAACAACTCTGGCCTGGTAAGTGCCTGAACTCATGATCCCATGAACCCCTTCTGCCTTGGGATCGCCCATTAGCTTCCCTAATGTGTCTAGCCAGAGTGAGCGTGTGTGTGTGTGTGTGTCAGTGTGTGTGTGTGTGTGTGTGTGTCAGTGTGTGTGTGTGTGTGGTGTGTGTGTGGTGTGTGTGTGTGTGTGTGTCAGTGTGTGGTGTCAGTGTGAGTGTGTGTGTGTCAGTGTGTGTGTGTGTGTGTGTGTGTGTGTGTGTGTGTGTGTGTGTGTGTGTGTGTGTGTGTGTCCACTAAATCACTTCTCCTCCTCCTCCCCCTCTTCTTTCTCAGAAATACAATTTCCAGATTTCCAATTATTCCGACCATTTACTCTAAACTCCCCCCTCACTGGCCTGTCTCCCCCCTCCCTCTCTGGATTGACACAGTCCTCTGCTCTCTGTTCCTATTGGGCAAATTCACTTATCACTTCCTGTAAATAGTGAGTAGTATACAGCTCACTTTCTAGTCTGCATCAAGCATCAGCTCAGATCAAACTGATCCACGATCCTCTGCTCTACGAGAACATCAACATCCAATCTGTTTAATCATTTAGAATCCCAAATAGAACACTAGGGCTCAGGAGGTGAGTCTGTGAGTGTCTCGTATGTGTCATGTATGTGTCATGCAGTGTGTCTGCGTTCTACTCTGCCACAGATGCGGGCTCACATGCCTGTTTTATCCCGCTGTTGTCACGTAGAATTCGGGCTCCGATTAGAGCTCGAGTTCTTGCGTGAAATGCCCTTGTCCATATCGTTTCTCCCATTACTCATTCTGCCCTGCTTAACGCCAATTGCACACGGAGAAAACCCCCCCCTCCTCCTTCCTCTCCCTCATCCTGCCCCCAATCCTCTCACCCCCCGCATTTCTTTTTTCATTCCTGACCCCTCCAAGTACCACCAGACCTCAAAATTGCATTGAATATATAAATGCTAATGCTAATAACCGCTAGCAGGGATAGAGACTGTCCTTGACGACGACAAGAAAAGATCCTTTTCTCTTACATGACTCACTGGCTTCTGAATAATATTAAAGGTTCACATTCAAAACTCCAATACTCTCCTTCTTCTTTTTCCTTTTCTTCTTTTCTCTTTTTTCTTAATTTACTTGACTCTGAAACCCTAGTTCTCCTGCAGCAGTAATTCAGCTGAAGTGTAAAATATTAATTCATTTATCTTTGCGATAAGGTCTTGCTGTCTAGCTCAAAAATTCCAATGACATCCATTTGCCATTAAGTCAAAGCAACAGACAAGCAAAGGGTTCCCCAGAGCTGGTGCAGTACTGCCTACCCTATCAAAGAACTGCTTCTTTTTTACTCTTTTTTATACTCTTGGAAGCTTTTCATGGTAGGAATTAAACTATAATACTTGTTTCAGTTGCGTGCATACAGATAGGACAGGCAAAGCTGTCATTTGGAAGACATTTGGAAGACAAGAATCAACCGTGGTGAACAAAATGGCCTCTGGTGGAATGCAGGGTCCTCTTTGTAATTTTTTGATTACTTTCCAAAGAGACGGTGATCAGATATATCTCCGACAGTGCCAGGACAGGACCTCATCTTATCGGGGGCTCTGATTGGTCCGTGTTTAAGACTGTCCGGTGGGGTCCTAAAAGCTTCTTAGGCGTACCAGGATGGGGCCTGTCGGCAACAATGAGAGACTTAGCTCGCTCCTCACAGGAGACGAACCCTGCTATGAATACCTCTCAAAATAGAGCATTGTTTCACATTAACTCCCCCCTCCCCACCTCCCAAACCACACACACACACACACACACCATCACCTTTTGAAGTTAGATTCAGCAGTCTTCGCTTTTCTGTTTCTTTAGAAATAAATTATTTCTCGATCTTAAGCTGGTAGAACAAGACAACTCTCTCGAGGATCCTGGCTCCTCTCTCTCTCTCTCTCCTCTCTCTCTCTCTCTCTCCCTCTCTCTCTCTCCCTTCTCTCTCTCTCTCTCTCTCTCTCTCTGTCAGGTGTCAAGCTTACCCCTGTATGAGTAATTGTCTGATTTAAGTCAAACGCATCACACCCTGGTTAAGGTTGGTATTGTTCCAACTTTCAGGGCTCCTAACTTTATTACACCTTGGGCTTTTACTCCACCAGGGGGCAAAGTAACCTCATTAGCTGTCATTAAATCCCTCGGTTAAAACCAACCTTCAATCACTCACTCATCGTCTCTCTCTGTCTCTGCCACTCCTACGGGGGGGGCTTGGTAAAGGAGAACTATCTGTGTAGAAACTGGAAACTATCCGCTTTGGGTTGGTTTCTATCAGACTAGACACCCCTCTGTTCTGAACACAAACTCCAGCTGCAGTGAAGCGGGTCACATCCTGTTCAGATGTCGATGGTACTGGCACACCCATATCAACGACAACAGCTTGGCCAACACGGAGACAGAGGTAAACATTACAGATGAGAGAGGGAGGTGAAGAGGGAGAGAGGGAGGTGAGGAGGAGAGAGGGAGGGTGAGGAGGGAGAGAGGGAGGGGAAGAGGGAGAGAGGGGAGGTGAAGAGGGAGAGAGGGAGGGGAGGAGGGAGAGAGAGGAGAGGAGGGAGAGAGGGAGGTGAGAGAGGGAGAGAGGGGAGGTGAAGAGGGAGAGAGGGAGGTGAAGAGGGAGAGAGGGAGGAGAGGAGGGAGAGAGGGAGGGGAAGAGGGAGAGAGGGAGGGAAGAGGGAGAGGGGGAGGGGAAGAGGGAGAGAGAGAGGGGAGGAGGGAGAGAGGGAGGGAAGAAGGAGAGAGGGGAAGCAGGAGGGAGAGGGAGGGTGAAGAAGGAGAGAGGAGGTGAAGAGGGAGGGGAAGAGGAGAGAGGGAGATGAGAGGGAGAGAAGGAGGTGAAGAGGGAGAGAGGAGGTGAGGAGGGAGAGAGGGAGGTGAAGAGGAGAGAGGGAGAGAAGAGGGAGAGAGGAGGAGGTGAAGAGGGAGAGAATGAGGTGAGGAGGGAGAGAGGGAGGTGAAGAGAGGAGAGAGGGAGGGTGAAGAGAGAGAGAGGGAGGAGGAGAGGGAGGGAGAGGGAGAGAGGGAGGTGAAGAAGGAGAGAAGGAGGAAGACAGGGAAACAGGAAGAGGAGTCTTGAGGTCAGCACACGTGTTCTGTCCTGATTAATAAAGTCTAGCAGGGGTTCTGTTAGCTTGGATCCCAGACATTACTGCTGCTGGCCACACACACACACACACACACCACACACACACACACACACACACACACACACACACACCACACCACACACACACTGTCTCTCTCTGTCTCCAGGTGGTGAAACTATGTGTGGTGTACACACACACACACACACACACACACACAGACACCCTGGCATGCCTGGTAGCCTCCCTGCTCCACTGCCTCCTCCAGTATCCTGGCCTGTCTGACACAGTCAAACCCCTTTTAATTGTCCTTGAGGTGGAGCTCTGCAGAGAGCTGAACTGGCTGGAAAAACAGCATTATTTTTCTGGGATGCGGTGTGTGGTGTTATGCTAGGTGTGTGTGTGTGTGTGTGATGTGTGTGTGTGTGGTGTGTGTGGTGTGTGTGTGTGTGTGTGTGTGTGTGTGTGTGTGTGTGTGTGTGTGTGTGTGTGTGTGAGAGAGCCATCCCACAGTTCAGGGTGATGCAGTAATGAGGTGATATCAGTATTCAACTCACAGGCCTGCTTGGGCCTCACTGTTGATAGAAATGAGATTAGAGCATCCTAGATTAAGCACATTTGCTCAAATACATGCTCAGGTACTTTAGGACGAAAGCCTTGTAATGGCCAGCCACCCTATGCATAATGGGTCTCCTGTTACAAGCTGCATTCAAAAGAATCAAATAAAACCATGTAATTTTTGTCCAAAAGTAAGAAACACTCACCAAAATGCATCATTAGGGCCCAGATGGCCACAGTTTAAGGCATTAAGGCCGTTTAGGAACGAGGAGGGGTATGTTTAATGGGCTGGGTCTGGGTTCATATCCCCTGCCAGCTAACATTTTTATCTCTTTCCTTCCTTACTTTAGCCATTAAAGAGTTGGAAATGTAGGAAAATTGTGTGTCAATTTGTCAGTTATTTCTCACTAAATGTCTAAGCACTCAACTGTCATTTGTAGTGATCAATGCTTAATAAATTAGAGTTTTTTTCCACCTCAGTTTAAGGCAGACATGCTTAGCACCTTCCGTCTCCCTCCGGGGAAGAACTGATGGAAGCTTCTGGAAGCTTCTCTCTCTAATTCATGAAAGCTGAGGAGACACGCATTTTTGTACGTCTAGAAGTGCTGGCTTTTCGGGTAAATAGCCTTTTTGTAAATTCACTTGATCCGAAACGGATCTCAACCTCAGCTTTCATTAAACAGAGGATCGAAGACTACGTCTTGAGAAACTTTGAAAAAAGAAAAATACAAAAAAAGAAATATATATTTAATACATGAAAACAGTCGAGACAGAGTAGGAGAGAAAGACGAAACAGGACAAATGGTCCTGGCTCATAGCGATGTTTACATGATGGGAATAGGAGACCTAATGCGATGATGATTGCATAGTGTGATTCCATTTACCATATTGAATTAGCCTAGCCCCCACGTCGATCCACCACCCATCTCCCTCAACCCCGGAAACAGCTCCCAAGCATCGAAATCTAATTAAATACATTTGTTAAATAATGTAATGATTGCCTAACCATACTTTAACCGAGAGTCCATTCATTTTCAGACATAAAAACGCGATCATTTCAGAGCTTAGGGAAAAGGTTATGTAGATTGATGGAATTAATTGTCCCGTCGGCCGAAAAAAAGAAATATCATTAGAACACTTAGGTGATCATGATGGCCCGTTCCCCCAGTCAGTGAGTGCCGAGGCATTTTAATTTGTAACTTGACATGATAATGTGTCTCGATTGGAGCGAAGAGTGGCAAATATTATTCACATTGATTAAATAGAGCCATTCCTTCTGATGGCTCGACATATGACGTCTAACCTAGTTTAACTGTAGCTTGTTTACCTCTCTAACGATAATGATGGTATTTACATCGCTGGTCATTTTACATAAACAATCTATCACACACGGTCTAAAGGAGATTTATTGCTGATTTTATTCAACCCCCCCGCCCCCCCTCCACATCCCTTTTAAAAACGGGTTTCTTCTCAAACAACAACTGTCATGTTTAGCATACCTCCTTCACAGAATGGGACTTTTTTGCTTTAAATTTAACATGTCCTTCTAAAATGTCTTGCAATTTTTTATGTCCTAGGCCTACTCACTAGCGGGAACGTTGCTCGCGGCTTCCATTGTGAAGTGAACGAACAAGCTAGCTAGTTTAGCTAGTTTATTAGCTTGTGATCGCGTCCCCCACAGCGCGGGACTTGTCATTCTGATAGGGTGACAAAAGGGGAATTTCTTAATTTAACTCTTCACATTCCAATACAAACTGTGTTGGAATAGGCAGGATTGAAGGGTATATTTCAGAAACATTGTCTTTGTATGAGTATATGAGTATATAGGAGTATATAGGAGTATATATGAGTATATAGCCTATGAGTATATAGGACTGGAGTATATATATATGAGTATATAGGTGTATATAGGAGTATATATGAGTATATAGGAGTATATAGGAGTATATATGGGACGGGGGGTGAGTGGAGTCTCAGTGGCACATGGCTGGAGATCCTCTTAAACGTATGAGCAGAGAAGGGTTTCCACGGTAACATATTCAAGGGACTGAGGGGATTGGATCATTAAACCTGACTGGAGAGCTCAAGGTCAAGGGTCGTCCCTACTGTGGTCCTGTGAGGCTAGCCTGCGTTTCTTTCATTATGCTGTACTTCATCTGCTCAGGCACGCACGCACACACACACCACACACACACACACACACACACACACACACACACACACACACACACCACACACACACACCCACACACCACACACACACACACACAACACAGACACACACACACACACGACAGACATACAAACAACACAAACACAGACAGACACACACAGACACACACACACACACACAGACACAAACACAGACACACACACAAACACAGACAGAGACACACACAGACAGACAGACAGAGACACACACTCACACACATTTGCCTCCATCATGACAAAGCTGACCTCAAGCCTGGTGAAATCAGAATCATGCTCTCCCTCTCTTCCTCCTTCTACCCACTCCCTCTCTCTCTCTGTTTGTCTCTCTCTCACTCCCTCTGTCTCTCCCCCATTCCCTCTCTCTCTCTCCCTGTCGTAAAACGTTTATGGTTTTTAAAATGATAATTCTGTATAACCTTCTTGACCCTCAGGTCAGATTAGTTAGGAGACGTTTGCTAAATATCTCATAACATGTATACTTACATCAGACACAAAAGAAGAAATATGTGTAATACATCAATTCCTAGAGTAACATTCGATCAACGAAAGAAGAGTGTGCCAGCCTACCATACATGTGTCAATGTGTCCTTTGGGATGAGAAGACCTAATGAATTTCATAGGACACAGAACATAAATGCAATTTACACTCATTTTCACATTTATTCAGTGAGTGTTACTCTTGGCGTGACTAGGTTGCTGTCTGGAAAATATATGTGTGTGTGTGTGTGTGTGTGTGAGTGTGTGTGTGTGTGTGTGTGTGTGAGAGGGACAATGGACAGACTCTCCTTCTGTCTCCCCCTCCCCTGTGGTGTGAATGAATACCCAGCCTCATCCTTCACAATGTCTCCCTCTCTCTCTCTCTCTCTCTCTCTCTCACTTCACACTCCACCCTTGCCTGACTACACATGCCCAGACAAAGGGAAGTGTGTGTGTGTGTGTGTGTGCATGAACACACCTGTGTATCTTCTGTCTGAATGTAGCCCACACTCTCCACCCACATATCCAGTTTTTCCTTCTGTCTCTCCGTCATCTTTCCATCCGTGTGTGAACTCACAATGTACACGTCCTCCACTAATCACCAGACTGTGTGTGTGTGTGTGTGTGGGCAT
>CAEFZP010002069.1:17500-22511 GCA_903064625.1 Mallotus villosus
ATACTTTTTAGTTTTAGTAGAAGTAACTCGGTGGTTGTTCATTGTAGATATTTAAAATGTTGATACATGGTATCATATGTTTGTCTCCTATAGGCCCACAAATACAACTCACTTGGGCGTCAACTACATAATCACAGATGATGTGAGTTCACGTTAAATATAGCCTACACACACATGACATGCTGGCACACACACATATGAAACGCTCAAGTCTTATAAGGATGAGTAATACGCTTTGAGAATGGTAGAGTGTGAGAACATTTTCACTATATCCGGAAGTCAGTTCAGTATATCCGGAAGTCAGTTCAGTATAGTGCAATTTTAGAGAAACAGGAGCAAGATTGCTTTAAACTAGAACTAAAAATGTTGGGTGACCAAACACACACTAGAATAACTCAAGAAATCAGGACCTAAGGTTGACATGCCATATAGCCTACACTAGACAAGTACTAAACCTTCTATGTATCATCATCAAAGTAAATGTCGTAACAGGTTAGCAGGGGGTGCATTTCAGAGCAGGGATGTATCGTGTCTTGTCAAGAAACGTACCCCCTGCTAACTCTTACTAGGAAAGTGCCCCATGCATGAAACTGATTGTGGTTACTCATACTAGTCCCCTCAATATACAGTAAGAATCATTTGATGCTGGGATATACAGAAGATATGTGAATGTGTATGTTTAATATTTGTTTGTGTAAGGACAGTCTGAATTATTTCTGAAACGGCCCCTCATAAAAACATAAATTCTCTCCCATGGATCTCTTTCACTATAAAACCAAGAATGCCTGAAATTCCACATGTCCAAGTTTCCACCCACATTGGAGACAATAGCTGTTAAAATACCATTTTGTTCAATTTATTTAACTTGGATTTGATTCCCTGCTTTTTCCATTCAGTTTAAAAATTATTCCAGTAGAAACCACGTATGAATATGAACGAGAAGGTTTTACTGGGACTACTAGAATTATCAAAGGGTTAAATCAAGCATTTAGGAAGTGCTTCTAAGATATTTGGTAATATTGTGATATATATCGTGTATCACAGTATAGCACAAAAAACATTGGCATGTTAATTATAAGTCATAACACCCAGCCCTATTTCTTGTAAGAAAATATTTTGGGGGGTCAAATAAATCAATGTTTCTCCTGTGAGCTCTGAGGAAATGGGAGTGTACGATATTGATGACATCACCGCAGCTCTTTTACGATTGGTCAAACTGAAAGCGGTACATTGACCCCCGGTCTCCCCTCGCAAGAAAAGAGTGTAGCCTACAACATTTACCTTGTCTTACGTTCCGTCTCAGAAAGACATCTTGATAGGTGTCTTGATTCCTGTTAGAGAGGAAAAAATCGATGTAAGCTTATTACCCTACAGACACAACTTTAACAAACCTAGAACAGAGAGAGAGACGGAGAGAAAAAAGTAAAAGTTAAGCACTTCCTGAAAGTTTTTTTTTCTCTTTCCCTCTTTGAGAGTTCGGCTTCTTGTTCTCCGTCTCTCCCTCTGTTTTCTCTTTGAGTTAAGGGAGAAGGTAGTGGTAATGAAATGACCCCGCGAGGCAAACGGAAGGCCTCACCTGATAAGTTATTCCTGACTGCCTTTTAAGCTGCTGTCAAGCAATTTCCCTTGAAACCATGCTTTGTTTTTTTTGTGGGAGGATGGAGGGGTTGGGGGAGGGGGGTTGCTAAGCAGGGGGGGGTTGGGCGAGGGTGGGGTTGCTTTGACACCCCAGCTTCACTCCCTGAGGGGCACAGATGACAACCTTAAAGACGTGAAATGTGTGTGCGCTCTTGAACGTGTGTGTGAGCGCGAGACATCTCACAGATGACAATCCTACTAATTGAAATGACAGATTATTCTAATGTGCGGAAAGTCATTAAAAATTCTGCTACCGCTGTCTGTCTGTTTTCTTGGCTAAGAACATTTCTGCTTCTGAGAAAGGAGAATCTGCATTTAAAGAACATAACGTTACTTCCTTCTGCTACGAGCTGATAACTAGGTTATTTTTAGAATTTCTATAACAAGACAAACTCATAAAAATGTTATAGTTAAATATCTCGACGTGGAGGGCAAAAAGTTCATTTAGGCCAGTGAAACACAACGTTGAGAGAAGAGGTTGGTAGATTTGACACGAAAGTGGCCAAAACTGTGGATTGTTACAGAACCTTCTAGACTTAAAGTTTGGCCAGGAAAGTGAGAGAAGCCAAACTGTTTCCATGACTCCGTGACACTGACATGGAGCGACACTGCATAAAACATGAGGCGTGGCTGCCTGAGTTTCCCCAACCTGAACCATCAGGTGAATTTTGAGTTGTACCGGAATATGGATGTCTGGCCATCGCCGAATCCCAAATATCTCAACGCTCTGAATTCCAAATTCGGTTGAATAATCTTTATTCTTATCTTAGGTGAAGCCAACTGTCCGTTCTGTAGTCAGACAGCTCTCCGGAAACATCTAGGCTACTCCCCGGTGACGGACGCTTTCCCGGTATAAGCGCCAACCAGTGAAACGTCATCCTTTAGTCATTCGCTTCTCTCTTCATCCCTGTCCTCTTCCTCCTCCTTTTCTAGCCCTTTCTCTCAATCCATTGTCGTTCTAAGGTAAATATTTAAGCTTGCTATTGAGTCTGGAGATACCTCTGCATAAACCAGCACCATAGGTGTAGTGTAGGCCTTAGACAAGAACATATTATAAAGATAGACGGCACCCATATTATGGTATGTAGTATGCCAGACATCACGGCAGGAAATTGCCAGCATATGACATTGTTGCTCAGTACGGAGGCGTATGGCCACAGTATAATTTTCCAGTGCGGGTGACAGTACGGGGAGATGGCGGAGATATCTTGGAGGGAAATAGACTACATGGCATGGAAGGGTTGGACATCCAAAGTTTGTAATAACCGACGCTGTAGACTAGGATTGCTGCTTTTGGATATGAGTCTGTTTACCTGTGAGACCGACTGTGAGGCTTATAGCTCAGGGATAATGAAGGAACACACACACACACACAACACACTCACACAGCACACACACACGACTTGACTGGCAGTGCTATAACATCACAGTGGATTCAGTACCTGTATCCGCCTGAGGAGGGCGCTGTGGGCTTGCATGTCGTATTCCTTCCATCCAGCATTCAGCACGCCGAGTCCTCTGGTCGAGTCCTACTAATAGGCTGCATTTCCCCCTCGCAAAGAGGCCAATTCACAACAATTACATTCTAATTAAAAAAGAACAACCTAATTAATGCCGGCTACGTATTTCATAATTCTGTCACATTAACACGATGATCCTTCGTCTGTAAATGACGAGTGATAAAAGAAAGAGCAGAAATTAATGTCACTTGTTAATTAAAAACTACTGATAAACACATGGAGCACTCCATAGCTGAAATAAGATATTGTTACCATGTCAAATACGATTTCAGCCACGGTCTCTTTGAAGCCGGGGCTGAGATTTAAAGGACTTGGAACAAACGCTTCTGTTGAATATAACACTCAAGACACTCACACTTGACACAACGTCTCGATAAAACAGGTATAGGCTATTATATAGTTTCAGACGTCATATACAATCTAAAATATGCATGAATTTTTCGCAATCGTTTTTCCTTTTTTCGTTATTATTCCTACAAGAATGACGTCAATCTGTCAAAGGGGAAAAGTTGTGTGGGGCATAGCATTTGTATTTCATTCGGTAATGTTGTTATTGGTTACAGTGCTGTGCAAGATCATATTATACTGTTTTTATGTTGAACTTGTTTGATACAATGTTACAAACTGGTACAACATCACCAAAACATCATGATGTCACTTCCTCCTCTCCCCCTCAATGGGTCATCCACGCGGCCTTTAGATGTTTCCATCCGCCGTCTGTAGAATATTTACATAATTTCATGCATATTGTAGGGACTAGTATTGCATCTTTTAGTGCTGGTCACATTCAATTGGAGTAAAATGTGGAATTTGTTTTGATGAATTATTCTGTTCCTACACATGCAATGAGAGGTTTCAAGTGTGTATTAGTCAAATGTAACATCTAGGAATTAGTGAGAACAATGTGTAGAGTGTTCACATTTGCATGCCAGTCATTAAAAAATCCATGAATAATGTGTGTGTTGCCGCTATTACGATTATTATTTCATAAAGCCAGAGGGATTCTAATTCAAGCTCGCAGGGTACTGTTTTATTGGTATGCACACACACACGCACACACACACACTCACACACACACACACACACACACACACACAAACACTTGAGTCGCGCACACACACATTCCAGGTGATACAGGACGCGAGGAAGTGTGTCTGGACGGTGAAAGATAAATAAAGAGCGACCGCGATGTTTAACCACATCGTCGAGGAAGGGTAGAATGTGCTGGGGAATGAAGACATCAAACAAAGCCAGACACCAGAAACATATAAACATAAACCGTCTTAATGCTTAATGTCCTGTTCTGCTTAACGGTCTAACATTTCTGCCCTATTTCTGTAGCACGTGAATCAGTTGTGTGGGTTTGGTGGAGATCTGGGAAGAATGAGATCTACCTGGTCTAGATTGAGATCTACCTGGTCTGGGGTGAGATCTACCTGGTCTAGGGGTAGAGATATCTACCTGGTCTAGAGAGATATCTACTTGGTCTAGAGAGATATCTACCTGGGTCTAGAGAGATATCTACTTGGTCAAGAGAGATATCTACCTATCCTCCAAGAGAGAGATCTACCTAGTCTAGAGAGAGATCTACCTATCCTCCAAGAGAGAGATCTACCTATCCTCCAAGAGAGAGATCTACCTATCCTCAGAGAGAGATCTACCTATCCTCCAAGAGAGAGATCTACCTATCCTCCAAGAGAGAGATCTACCTATCCTCAAGAGAGATCTACCTTCTAGAGAGAGATCTACCTATCCTCCAAGAGAGAGATCTACCTATCCTCCAAGAGAGAGATCTACCTATCCTCCAAGAGAGAGATCTACCTATCCTCCAAGAGAGAGATCTACCTATCCTC
>CAEFZP010002070.1:0-72500 GCA_903064625.1 Mallotus villosus
TTTTTTTTTTATTTATTTTTTTATTTATTGGTTTTGAATTTTTTGTTTTTGTTTATATGTTTTTCTTTTTTTTTTTTTTTATTTTTTATTTTCTTTTTTTTTTTTTTTTCTTTTTTTTTTTTTTTTTTTATTATTTCTTCTCTGTTTTTTTTTTTCTTTTCTCTTTCTTTTTTTTTTCTTTCTCTTTCTTTTTTTTGTTCTTTTTATTTTTTTTTTTTTTTTTTATTTTTTTTTTAATTTTTTTTTTTTTATTTGATCTTTGTTTTTCTGTTTATTTCTCTCTCTCATCCCCCATAGATTATAGAGAGAGAGAGAAATAAATAGGTACGAGTAGCGAGAGTAGTCGAGATGTAGAGGAGAGGAGGGCGAGAGAAGAAAAGGTGGGGACTTGGGGGAGCTAGAGATAGCGCGCTAATATATAGAGGGTTGAGTGTGGTTTGGGTGGGGTGGGATAGCGAGATAGACCCACATACATGTATATCGAGGAAGAAATACATAGTTAGGTATGTAGTTAGCTAGAGATAAGCACATTTAGAGGAGGTAGAGGGAGAGAGAGGGAGGTTTCTCCTCCTTGCTCTTCTTTTCAATCTTCTCCTCTCCCTCCTCTCTCTTCCTCTAGTGGTGAGAGAGAAGAGCGAGAGAGAGTGAAGGAGAGAGGGAGACCATAAAGCCAGGGGGCCAAGATGGTCTAATGTGACGGATGTTCGGGGACCAGGGTATGGTACCATGTAACTTTTACTATAGTACCTCCAGCGAGCTGCATGCCATTGTCCCAGGGCACAATGGCAAGTTAATGAAGGGCCTGGAGGCAACAGCATTGCGTGAGAGAGACATGCCCCAACGCAACCCTCCCTTTGCAGGCAATGAAAGAGGAAGGGAGATGCGCAGGGGAAGCTCCATAGAGGAGACATTTTTCCATGGAACTGGAGGAAAACACACACCCTCATAATTACCTGCAGACCTTTCCCACGTGACTGATCCTAACTTCTATGATGTTACGTTTCCCCATTTTTACACCACACCACCCCTCCCCCACCTCAAACACCCCCCCCCAACCCCCCCCCCCCCCCCCCCCCCCCCCCCCCACACACACAACACACACAACAAACCCCCACACACACGTCTCTCTAATCACCGCGCTAGGCACCCTGGCAAGACCCCGCAAGGGGAGCTGAGGAGAGCCATGAGAGGAGACTTGGGAACTGGCGCTTGCGAGCCCCCGTTCGGCAGACCCTGACTGTGGGTAGTTGACGAGACTTAACAGGGTTCCATTCCTCCCGGGGGGGGGGGACGGCTCCGCAGGGCCTGGCCGCCCCCGGCCCTCTTCACTTCATCAATCACACCATCTTTTACCATCTTTCGTCCCTCCTCCTTTGAAAACCATCTACTCTTTTCCACCCAATCTTCCTCACCTCAAACCATCCAGAAGAACCACAGAGGACGAGGGTGGTGGAGAGAGAGATAGAGGAGAGAGAGGGAGAAGAGAGGTGAGAGAGAGGGAGCATCGTTATATCGAAAGCTAGCGCTATCTTTCCTCTTTCTCTCTTTCTATCTCTCTCTCTCTCTCTCTCTCCTCTGCTTTCTCCTCTTGCCTCTCTCGTTCTCTCTTCTCTTATCGCACTTCTCTCTTTCCTGTCTTTCTCCTCTCTCTCCTCTCTCTTTTCTCTCTCTCTCCTCGCTCTCTCTCTCTCTCTGGCGCTTCTCTCTACTTTCTTCGCTCGGCGCTCCTCGCGCTCTCCTCTCTTCTTCTCTCTGCTCTCATCTCTCTCCTTCTCCTCTGTATCTCCTCGTTTCTCTCCTCTCTCTCCTTTCTCCTCTTCTCGCCTTCTCTCTTCTCAGCTTTATCGTCTTTCTTCTCCTCCCTCTCTCTCGCTCTCTCATCATCTCTCTCCTATCGTCCTCTCTAACTCTCTCTTTCTCCAGAGAGAGATGGAGAAGAGAGAGAAGGTTCTATAAGAAAGCGAACCTGTCTGTTTCCTCAATACTTCTCTCTAGCTGCCCTCTCTCACTCCCAAATGTCTCTCCTCCCTCTCCTCCTCCTGTCTCTCCTTGTCTCTCCCCTCTCCTCCTCCAGTCCCCTCCTCTCCTCCTCCAGTCTATCCTTGCCTCCCCTCTCCTCCTCCAGTCTCTCCCATTGTCTCCCCTCTCCTCCTCCAGTCTCTCCTCTCCTCCTCCAGTCTCTCCTTGCCTCCCCTCTCCTCCTCCTCCCAGTCTCTCCTTTTCTCCCACTCTCCTCCTCTCTTCTCTTCTTCCTCTCCTCCTCCACTCTCTCCTCTTGTCTCCCCTATCCCCTTCCCCCAGTCTCTCATCGGATTCACTCCTCCTCTCATCTCTCCTCCTACTCGTTCCCCTTCCCTCCCACCCAATCCTTGCCCCCCCCCCTCTCCTCCTCAAGTCTCTCCTTGTCCCCCCTCTCCTCTTCCAGTCTCTCCTTGTCTCCCCCTCTCCTCCTCCAGTCTCTCCTTGTCTCCTCTCCTCCTTGTCTTTGTTCAGACCTGCAGCACAGAACTGCGTTATTTTCTCTGAGAGAACATCTGAAGTGCTTCAAGGTCTCTGATGAAGGCAGAGCAGTTATACATATCTGCTTCCCTATTCCATCTTATGAAGGAATTCAAGCTTCTTCACAAACATGCCCGTTTGGGAACACACTAACACACACAAGCACACACACACACACACACACACACACACACACACAAACATCACACATGCACACACTCCCAGGGGAGTGTTTCTGTCTACGGCGATTCAGAGAGGAAATAGTGCAAACCTCTCAACCCCTAATGCTTTCACACACACACACACACACACACACACACACACACACACACAAACATGCACACGCACACACACACACACAAACATGCACACGCTCACAGCAGTAACAGCAGTGTGTGCAGATGCTTGATCGAAGCAGGAAGATACCGATTTCTTACCACACACACACACACACACACTGACACACACACGCACACTGACACACACACGCACACTGACACACACACACGCACACTGACACACACACTGACACACACACGCACACTGACACACACACGCACACTGACACACACACACTGACACACACACCACACACATGACACACACACGCACACTGACACACACACTCGCACACTGACACACACACTGACACACACATGCACACTGACACACACACGCCGGCACACGCACACTGACACACACACACTGACACACACACGCACACTGACACACACACACGCACACTGACACACACACACTGACACACCACACGCACACTGACACACACACGCACACTGACACACACGCGGGCACACCACACGCGGGCACACGCACACTGACACACACACTAACACACACTCGCGGACACACACACTCACGTCCAACCGCTCCGCCGGTCCAAATGTTGCACATACATCTCGACCAGTGGAAAGGGTGCGTGTCAGTGAGTGCAGACACAATCAATCCAGCGTTCTTCACAGAGGGCAACGTGATCTAGGAGGAATCCGTCATCTGCGTGTCTTCCTCACTTTGCTTGCTCACTTGGTGCAGTAAATAGAGAGCTCTGGGTCTGCTTCATGTTTGCACTCTCTCTCTCTCTGGCTTATAACCATCAGAGAAGTTAGATCTGAGGGCCCGCATCCTTTTATGTGTTATCAGAGCTGCGATGTTGGATGAAAGTTGTTTTCATAGCAGGCACGTGTGTGTGTGTGTGTGTGGGTGCTGTGTGTGTGCAGTGTAGGTGTGTGTGTGTGTGTGTGTGTGTAGGTGTGTGCCCACTGCAGTTGGTTTGACATAAATTGATCAAATTGGGATTCAGAGCTGCTAATGATTAGGCCTCACTTCCTCTGACCGGTCGCCTAGGTTACAGAAGAGCAGATACTAAAAGGATGAAGGGTTAAAAAAAGTCCAAACTTGTTTCTTCAGTTATCATCCCTGTCTCCTGCTCTCATCCTCCACCAGACACTCCTCATCCCTCTCTTCACATCCTCCTTCAGTTATCATCCCTCTCCCCTGCTCTCATCCTCCACCAGTCACTCTCATCCCTCTCTCCTCATCTCGTTATCATCCTCTCCCCATGCTCTCATCCTCACAGTCACTCCTCATCTCTCTCATCCTCCTTCAGTTATCACCTCTCCTGCTATCCTCACCAGTCATCTCATCCCTCTCCTCATCCTTCAGTATCATCCCTCTCCTGCTCTATCCTCACCAGTCACTCCTATCCCTCTTCCTCATCCTCCTTCAGTTATCATCCCTCTCTCCTGCTCTCATCCTCCACCAGTCACTCCTCATCCCTCTCTCCACATCCTCCTTCAGTTATCATCCCTCTCTCCTGCTCTCATCCTCCACCAGTCACTCCTCATCCCTCTCTCACATCCCCTTCAGTTATCATCACTCTCCTGTTCTCATCCTGCACCAGTCACTCCTCATCCCTCTCTCCTGCTCTCATCCTCCACCAGTCACTCCTCATCCTCCTTCAGTTATCATCCCTCTCTCCTGTTCTCATCCTGCACCAGTCACTCCTCATCCCTCTCTCTGCTCTCATCTCCACCAGTCACTCCTCATCCTCCTTCAGTTATCATCCCTCTCCTGCTCTCATCCCTCTCTCCTCATCCTCCTTCAGTTATCCTCCCTTTCCCTTGCTACATTCCTCCAACAGTTGCTCTCCCCAGGCTGCGAGGTGGGAGGAGAGGGTCTGGGGGAGCCCAGTCCAGACGCATATGTGTGTGTGTGTTAACGTGAGGGTCGTCTCAGGGGAGGAGTGTGTGGGTGTGCGTGTGTTAACGTAAGGGTTGTGTCGGGGGAGGAGTGTGTGCGTGTGTTAACGTAAGGGTTGTGTCAAGGGAGGAGCAATGTTCTGAAGGAGAATGACTGATGGAGTTATTTGAAGAAGAATAGGAGAGGGAGGAGAGAAGAGAGGGGGCCTCTATCTCTCAGGTATCAGGCAGGATCATTTGTCAGGCACAGCAAAAGAGCGTTGAGGTAAAGTGAGGGGTATGTGTGTGTGTGGGTGTGTGTGTGTGTGTGTGTGTGAGAGTGTGTGTGTGATGATTGTTCTCTGTGATTTCCCTGGCTGCAACTACTCACACAACCCACCCCAGTACAGCCCTCCCTCCTGACGACACACACACACACACACCAACTCATCCCCATGGAACACAGGAGTGATTAAAAACATCTTTAATACGATCTGTAGTCATTGGGGATAAGTGTGTGTGTGCATGTGACATGAGAAAGCTATGGCGTGTCCCAGACACAAAGCTATCCCACTGATGCCACTCAAGAAGCCAAGAAGCTAATCGTTCTGACAGGAAGCTCTTAACGCTCACTTCCTGTTCCATTCAGCAGCTCATCTAGTCAACATTCTCCTGGAAAGAACCTGACAACAAACACACTTACACAACCTATCCAGGCCTTTTCTTCCAACTCTTCCCTTTCTACTTTCCTCCTCCCACGGGCTAATTGGCTAGTTTGATCTTGGGTCTGTCTCAGTTCCAGTGTTTCTCTCATTCAGCAGCGCAACAACATGTAAATGTGCTCCTCTAAAAATAATGACTGCAGCTCCTACCCAGATTACACAAGATGGTGATCAGGGGGTTATTTAGTAATGTGAGGATTATGTAAAACCCAGCAGGGGAATAGGAACTAGTACCTAGCTAGTTTGGTTGTCGGGGGGAGTTGACTGAAGTGTATGTGTGTGTTGCCCTGAAGGGATAATTCAGTCATCTGTCGAAGCTGATAACTTCTGTCAATCAACCGTAGTCAGCCTGACACTGGGTGAAGTGCTTGATCAGATATCTGTCCCCTAGAGTGATGCGGAGCGATGCCAAGAGCCCGCATGGCCGCCGATGGACACCAGACGTACATTATTCAACTGAGAGGCTGGCGAACACAGCCACAATGGAGCCCCATAAAAGATTCAACAAACAAAATGTTTACCGAGCTGCTGTTATGTAAAGCAGAGGGGAGATAGTGAGTGAGGTGTGAGCATCAGGGGGAGTGGCTTTAAACATCCGACTTCCTGTGTTCTTCCCTCTCTCCTCTCCAGGGCCATGCAGGCTAAATGTGGAGCGTCCAATTGATCTCCCCCAGGACTCGGGTGAAGACAGAGCAGCGACATGATTGGAGCAGACACATAGCCCTGACCCCGCCACCCTTTTAATGAGCCTTTATTGACTCCAACACCTGCAGTTTCTCTTACCACTTATCACAGTTAGATCGGATAGACTTTACACTCTTAACCCATTTCTGCAAGATAGAATGGAATCCACGCCCCTTAACTGATCCCTGTAACCAAAAAAAAACAGGGTATCCACACTCTCAACCGATCCCTTTTGGCTGGGGTGGAATGCACACTTCCCCAATTACAAAGACAAGACTTGCTAAATCGCAGCCCTGTTATGGCTGCTGCCTTCACTGTCCCTCCTCCCTCCATCTCCCCCTGCCTCCCTCCCTCACCTGGAGGTCTGTGAAGCACCCTAACCCACATGCTGTCCCTCCTCCCTCCATCTCCCCCTGCCTCTCTCTCCACCTGGAGGTCTGTGAAGCACCCTAACCCACAGGCTTGATCTTCTCTCTCCTTTGATTCTTTCAAAACATTTCTTTCCAAAAACGCATCCGGTGGAGGCTCCTGGCGATACGTGAGCTCGTTTCATAACCATCTACCGCATTCCTCCTGGACCCTCTCTCTTCCCAACGTCTCTCCTCCTGGACCCTCTCTCTTCCCAACGTCTCTCCTCCTGGACCCTCTCTCTTCCCAACGTCTCTCCTCCTGGACCCACTCTCTTCCCAACGTCTCTCCTCCTCTCCTGGACCCTCTCTCTTCCCAACGTCTCTCCTCTCCTCCTGGACCCTCTCTCTTCCCAACGTCTCTCCTCTCCTCCTGGACCCTCTCTCTTCCCAACGTCTCTCCTTCCCTCCTGGACCCTCTCTCTTCCCAACGTCTCTCCTCTCCTCCTGGACCCTCTCTCTTCCCAACGTCTCTCCTCCCCTCCTGGACCCTCTCTCTTCCCAACGTCTCTCCTCCCCTCCTGGACCCTCTCTCTTCCCAACGTCTCTCCTCCTCTCCTGGACCCTCTCTCTTCCCAACGTCTCTCCTCCTCTCCTGGACCCTCTCTCTTCCCAACGTCTCTCCTCCCCTCCTGGACCCTCTCTCTTCCCAACGTCTCTCCTCCTCTCCTGGACCCTCTCTCTTCCCAACGTCTCTCCTCCCCACCTGCACCCTCTCTCTTCCCAACGTCTCTCCTCTCCTCCTGGACCCTCTCTCTTCCCAACGTCTCTCCTTCCCTCCTGGACCCTCTCTCTTCCCAACGTCTCTCCTCTCCTCCTGGACCCTCTCTCTTCCCAACGTCTCTCCTCTCCTCCTGGACCCTCTCTCTTCCCAACGTCTCTCCTCCCCTCCTGGACCCTCTCTCTTCCCAACGTCTCTCCTCTCCTCCTGGACCCTCTCTCTTCCCAACGTCTCTCCTTCCCTCCTGGACCCTCTCTCTTCCCAACGTCTCTCCTCTCCTCCTGGACCCTCTCTCTTCCCCAACGTCTCTCCTTCCCTCCTGGACCCTCTCTCTTCCCAACGTCTCTCCTCCTCTCCTGGACCCTCTCTCTTCCCAACGTCTCTCCCCCCCTCCTGGACCCTCTCTCTTCCCAACGTCTCTCCTCTCCTGGACCCTCTCTCTTCCCAACATCTCTCCTCCTGGACCCTCTCTCTTCCCAACGTCTCTCCTTCCCTCCTGGACCCTCTCTCTTCCCAACGTCTCTCCTCCCCCCCCCCTCTCTTCTAACTGCCCTCAGCCCCGTTCAGAAACGACCACTATCACAGCTCTCTCTTTTCTTTACCAGAACATCAACATGGAAGCCATCCTCTGCTAGGTGACCTTGGACACATCCAAGACCCTTGGCACTCATCCTTCCTCCCACACACACACACGCACACACACACACACACACACCACACACACACACACACACACACACACACCACACACACACACACACACACACACACACACACACACGTCAGCATATAGACACGTGTGAGTATGCATACTCACAAACACACACACGTCAGCATATAGACGTGTGAATATGCATACACATTACTTATACACACACATATACACACAGTGTTATTACAAGTCATCAGTGTTAGAGGACAGTAGTTCTTGTGATCGGTCATGAATATTCATCCTCAGTCTGGGGGTGGTGACTTGAAGGCAGTCACGCTCCGATGCTGCTCCATTCCCCTTCATTTGTTTAGGGGCCCCTTCCTTCACATGGCCTGTGTCACTGTGGAGGTGTGCAGAGGGGTCCGTGAGGACCTGCATGGCTCTAATCAAGCAGTTCTCAGGTGTGGAAATTAGATTTCTTCCCCCACCTCCTCTTTCTCCTCCTGCCTTTTCATAGCCTCCCCCGATAGCCTCCCCCATAGCCTCCCCCATAGCCTCTCTCATAGCCTTTCTCATAACCTCCCTCCTCATCTACCTCTGCTCTCTCATAGCCTCCACCATAGTCCCTCTCATAGCCTCACACACCTCTGCCTCCTCCATAGCCTCCCCCATAGCCTCACACCTCTATTACCTCTGCCTCTCTCATAGCCTCCCCATAGCCTCTCTCATAGCCTCAAACCTCAGCTCCCCCTGCCTCCCCAATAGCCTTCACTGTTTCTACACAGCCTCTCCCGCTGCCTCCCCTCTTCCAACCTTCTGGACCGTTAATAAGTGTAAAGTCTTGAGCCTGTGAAGTAGCAGATTAAAAGACAAACAGGACCAGAATACGTTCCCCCAGCAGAGCTGTTCCACACTGGCTGCCTCAGATAATTGGGAGGTGTTGAAGGAGGCCAAATGATGTGACTGTGAGCAGGCAGCTTATCCTTGGAGGGTGGTGGAGGATGTGGGGGGTGGGTGGTGGAGGTGTGGGGAGTGGTGTGGGGGGGGGTGGTGGTGGTGGTGGTTGGGGCTGGACAGGGGAGGCAATCCCCCCATATGAACCTAACCCTGCTTTAATGAGGACGAAAATGTCTTGAACTGTTTGTACAGTATGTAGATACGCAGTTAAGACCCACTGTCAGGACAGTTTCTCAGGACATGAGAAACAGTCTTTATACAGAGAAGGCTGCCCTAACTCACTGTGTGTTGACTGTCTCTTTCTTTCACACGCACACACACACACACACACACACACAGTTTTCTAATGAGAAAAGGGCTGAATGCCGTGGCCAGTGTGTCTGACTGCATCAGATCTGAGTGAGGTGACAGAGACCATTGCACATCGTTTTCTAATTCTCACTTGCGTCACGCTACCCGGTATTTTAAGAAACTCTTTGTTTCCATCTGTTTCATGAGTTTGTTTCGTTTTGAAAAGGAGCAGCTGTGTCTGGGACTGGGGATGCTCATCTGGGACTAAAAGTGACCCGAGCTACGCTGGCTACGAGAGCACCGCATCCACACATCACGCCGCAACCCGGGCGACCCTCCAGAGGCTCCGCTGGGGGACAGATGTGGTTCATTCATGATTTATTTTCATCGGCATGTTTACCTCTTAACGTCCCGTGGGGAAGGCACTTACATCAGCACCAAAAACCGCACAGAGAACTGAGGGTGGAGGAGGGAGTCGAGCCGTAGTCATTTAAAATAACTTAAGAAGGGCATTTACGTGCGTAATAGCAGCGTATTATGTCTCACATTCCGATTTCCCAAAACGTACATATTTATTTGAGTGTAAAAACGGTAATGACGGACAGTATAGCGCATGTGGACCCCTGAAGACGAAACACGTCTGTGTAAAATGAAGTTTACTACAGGGACCACCTCCATTTAATCACTCGGATCAGCGAGACATCCTCTATCATTCACTACATCACTGCCAGTAAATATTAAGAGATACAACATCGATTCTTTCGTTCGCTCTTTCAAGAAAATCCACATAGACTCGGCAGGAAATCATCGACCAAATAACGTTGACAAATGCTTGTGTAGTACCTTACATACAAGAGTTCTAACTGAAGTTTAAAAAATGCAGATATTATACTACAAGTCGGAGACAGTCAGTTATTGTGTCTACTAATATTGCAGTAGGGAGTAAGGACATATACTGGTACTTACTTAGCTGAAATGCAACAGGCAACAGAAGACATGCGTAATTCACGAAGGAAGTCATCCTGAGCGCGAGCCTTGTCCAGTGTAGCCAGAGAACCGGGTATCCAGATATCCGAATCCGTTTGCTGAGTAAGCTACCGTTCAGCTCGAGCTACCTGCTCAGCTCAGCAGTCCGACGGAAGGTAGGTGAGATAGTCCTTACCACGCTCACGAGGGGGATGAACGCCGTACTCCAGTGTGTGAGTGCAGTGTGTGTGTGCGCTTACGCAGTGGGCGCGAGGGAGGGTGGACAGGACACGTGTATTGCACGGACTACGCTACGATCAGATGTAGGCTGATCTGACGTCTAGCCTACTGAAGGCGACAGCGCGGTTGGCTTTCATCTTGACACGCGGTCATTGTCTTATGTTTGGTGCACGCCCACGTGCGTAATTACATGCACGCGGGTTCTTCCCTCAGCAGTGAAGACCCACGGAGCTCGCTGGCAACGAGAGAATGGACATAAAATATTGTCATGTCCTCATCTCACGCTTATAAAACAAGCCACACACAGACACGTGCTGAATTGAACAAGTCTTTTTTATTTTTTTATTCCAAAAACGGTTAGGGTAAAAGAAATTGTGTAAAATGTACAACATAACAATCCAAGCACAGGGAACAAAACACCGTATCAGTAAAACACGAAACAGATGCTCAATCTTTTAGAACTAGAAGAAAACAGAATATGCTGTGTAACTGTATAGCGTATCTGCAAGCTACCCATGGTCTGTGGTTGTTTGATTCAACCCGGAAGAATGAAATTAGTAAAAATAAACGAAAAAAATAAACTAAACTAGAGAAACAGGAGAATTCAACCAGCCTCTGTAATCTGGTCCTGTTGAATCCAGCTACAACCACCAGTCAAAGTTGCCCATTTATGACAAAAACGGATCTGAATTTTTCCCACACACGTCCTCCCAGACCCACACTACGGCCTTCCCTCTGGAGCGCTAAGCCATGATAACCTACTCACCCACGGTCTCACCCATCACTTCAGTCGACCTAAACAACAAGATGGTCCATCGGTGTGGTATGACAATAATGACAACCTTAAGAGACATTGGTCCACCTCATTCTGAACATTCCTCATGCAGGAGTGCCAGAGCTCAGCCAAGGTATCAACAAACAGCATCTACATCCTGATCAATAATCGACCCCCTCCACTCTGCCCAGCTGGGACGCCGAGCAGAGATCTGGGCTCGGCTAATCAGGTCTGATCTACTGGAGGGCTCTAGTAGATCCATAAACGATTTTAGACTAACATCCATGTGGCCTGTAGCTAAGCATGAAACAACATTTGAGACCAGCTCCTCCGATCCTTCTACTCCAAATCCAGTCATGGTTGCAAACCTGAAGCCACCGTCACCAACTCCACGTGCCTTCTAAGATGTTCTTAACTGAGTCAAACACACGCTGTCAACCACGTATATAAAGAACACGAGGACGAGCCACCTCTTCTGGCACAGACACAACCCTCTGCTCCTGACCAACATCTGACGGCACTACACCTACACCAGACAACCTGGAAGACGACAAACCAACCAACCAACCTTTCAGGAGAACAATAAGGCACTGACTCCATCCTCTGGGCTAGACAGGGACCTACAAGCCTCATCAATTGAACCATGAGCTAACCTGCCTGCCACCTATGTTCCCCTGGCCTGTAGCTGGGCCCTGGGACTAGAACATTCCTCAGGAGATCCGGCGGTGAAGGCTGGAGTCCGTACAGAGACTGGAACAGCCAATCAGACTCCCGACACAGATGCACATGTATGAACTGAAGTGTTCCTGTGCTGTGGTGTCCTGGACAGAGACAAGGAAAGCTGCCAGGGGAAAAAACTGAAGGAACTTATCAGGTTAACTGCCCTCTACCGCCCCCTAACGACCAGGAGAGGTACTGCACGGGGACTAAGACGACCTGATCATCAATATCATCATCAGTAACAGGAATCAGTGTATTTATTAGAAGCTTTTCTACTACTTCATCAAAAAAGTTTCCAAACGAGAATACAAGATCGTAGAAACAAAAGCTATATATATGCTTATATATATATTTATATATGTATGAGTGTGTGTGTGTGTGTGTAAGGAGACGTTCCTGAAGGGGCGAGCTAGCTGAATCACAGACAGCCATCTTGTTTACTGGCGCTTTCTAATAGCCCCACGGTCGCCATGGCGAAGCTTAACCAGTCGGAGATCTCCTTGGCGACCAGAACAAAACGGCAAGAGACTACGGATAAAGAAAAAAGTGTCCAGGCTGAACCAGATGCTCCCCGACACAAAACAAACGTCCTTCAGGCTACAGTGTCCATGAAGGGTCAAAACTGCCGTTCCACGTCCCCCAAAAAACGAAAAACGGTTGTAAATGCAGGGTCCCGCTGGGTGAAGCTGGTGGTGGGGGGCTGCGAGAGAGAGAGAGAGGAGTCACGCCGCCGCCGACGACGACGACATCATCATCCCACGCCCCAAAGTCAAAGCAGGAGTAGAGCTAGTGGTTGACGAGGCCCTGCAGCATCATCATGAGACGACGAGCACGCTTGCCCAGCGCGCTGTGGGGGTCCTGCTGCAGGAACTGGAACAGCTTCTGACGGACCTGGGAGAGGACGGTGCTCATGTGGTCCCTGGTAACGGGGTCGCCATGGTCCAGGTTCATCACCGCATCCTCCAGGTAGCTAGGAGACGGAGACGGACAGATAGACGGGTCAAAACGTGAACAGATGGAGAACATCCACTTCCAGTACCCCAATCACCCTGCCCAGATGGAACCTGGAGGTCTCAAAAGTCCTGTTACGCATTTGTTCGACATCTGGGGACGTGTTTCTAGGGCACCTCTACCATCCAGCGTGACGCACACACTCTCCCAGCCCAGGTATCGCCCTGGCGACCAGGACAGTGGAGCCGAGCACGCTCTGTCCAGCTCTCTTCCTCTGGGGCCCAAAAACAAGCTCTTTAGCTGAACTGGCCAACAGCCAATCATCTCCTCAGCTCACTTGGCCAGCGGCCAATCACTAATAGCCGTCCTATTGCATGGATCTCCTCTCTTAACATCCCCCTATCATATCCATCCATCCTGCCCCATCTACCCCCCTCCATCTCTTTTTACTTGTATTTCAGCCCCCCCATCCTCTCCAGTTCTCCCCTATCCTCCCCCTCAGCCCTATCAGGTCTCCCCCTCCACAGAGCAGCTATGCCCTTTCCAGACAGAGAGAGGGGGGGTTTGGCCCAAACAGAGTAGCTGCTAAATCAATATGAGTGCGGATCCTTCGGATCCTTCTGCCACGTCATAAGCACCCCTGCAAAGAGATACTTGGTGAGACTCGTTCCAAACGCAGGCCTGGGCCTCGTACTAACCCCCCCTCCCCCCCCTGCTAGCTGTGTGGTCTCCGCTGCAGCCTGCAGCATCGCCTCAGAGCCCAGCAGAGCCACAGATTGGCCGGAGCGGCAGCTGTTGGGGCGGTCACAGTCAGAGAAGAGGAAGAGCAGAGAGAGGAGAGAGAGATGAGATAGATAGATCAGGAGATAGAAGATAGATAGAGATGATAGATTGATATTGAGTATATATGTTAGATATAGTATCATATGCCTATCGTTCTATCTCTCTTTCTCTTCGCTCTTGTTCTCATATTTCTCTCTTCTCTCTCTCTTCTTCCTTCTCTTCTCTCTATTCTCTCTCTCTTCTCTCTTCTCTCTTTTCTCTCTCTCTCTCTCTGCTCTCTTCCTCTCTCTCTCTCTTCTACTCATCTTCTGCTACTCACTCCTTCTACTCTCTCTTTCTCTCTCTCTTCCTCAGCTGGCTGTTTAGTCTTCATTAAGCCATAATGACGTCGGAGACATCCTCACCTACCCTCTTTCTCTTTCTCTACTCTTGCTAGTCTTTCATATGTTTACTCTATATTCTGGTAGTTCTTTTGCGAGTTGTGCTTGAATATTCGATCATCATGCGTGAGTTCGCTGACGGACGGGCCAGCGAGACAGGACTGATAGTAGTATGACTTCTCACCTCTATCACATCTCTCCCTCATCCTCTCCCCCTCTCCCTCTCTCCTCTCCCAGCTCGGCTCTCCGCACCCAATCAAAGCTCTGCACCGTCGCGCTTCAAGCTCCTGCTCTCTCAGCCCTCCCACGTCTCCTCTAGGCGCGCACAGCCCGCCTGCTACACCCACTCTCCCTCTCCCGCCTCGTCCTCCCTCTCTCACTCCTCTCTCACTCATCCCTCTCGTCCCTCTCTCCAGCACCGTGGTGGTGGACAGCCAGGGCATCACAGCTGCTTGACAACTGCCTAACACAGTTTAGTGTGACACTGGGGACAGTAAAAACCACACAGGTCGCTGATGATGGAGGCTGCGGTGACGTCTGTGACCAGGAGGGCCAGAGATGGACGCTCTACCAGAGGTCGTGTTAATACAACATTTTTCCTTCATTAAAATCTGCAGGCTGTCCGTCCTTTTGACAGATAAGGACACTGAGGTGATTTTACAGTAATAAAGTCATCCCACTCACTGTCTAGCTAGTCTGTCTAGCTGTCTTTAGCTGAGCCATCATGCTGGAGAGCTACATGGCTACATAGCTGCTAAGACATTTTGCTGGAGTTTAACACCAAGTTTGTGTCTATGTAGACCAGCAGGAAAGTTCAATTCAGTTCATTTCATGTGTTCATATTTGTATTGTAATTGTTTGACTTTGTTTAATTGCGTTGGTCATAATGTCCTGTTTAGGCACGATGGCTGCAGTGTTTTTAGTGGCCTCTGCCGTCACTGTGGGTAATATAACTCTGTGGTGCCGACATGAGAAGTGGCAATATGGTCGGGCTCTCGTTCTCTCCATGTGCTAATAAATGCATCAACATGCTTGTTCTGTATATTCATGATGAAAATGAAATGCTATTAAATGTCTTACGAAAAGATGGAATCTTTAACGATCCTTTCAATCACAGTGACGGATAAGGAGTAAGTGTGTGTGTACCTACGTATGTGTGTATTCCAGGGTGTGTGGTGTGTGTACCTACGTATGTGTGTATTCCAGGGTGTGTGTGTGTGTGTATTCCAGGTGGTGTGTGCGTGTGTATTCCAGGGTGTGTGTGTGTATTCCAGGGTGTGTGTGTGTATTCCAGGGTGTGGTGTGTGTGCAGGTGTTTACCCGATCTTGAGCTCTGTGCGGGTTGCCAGGTTGGAGGACAGCTGCTGGATCAGGGACAGCAGGACTGGCTGGATGAGGGACAAGGCTCCTGGCCGAATACCTGCTGGCTGTCGATGGTCTCACACACGTACAGGACCAGGTTCAGGTCTGTGGCTGACAGAGCCTGGTGTCACCACACATCAACCAGTCAGTGTGTGTTTGTGTGTGTGTGAGGTATTAAGGTGTGTGCGTGTGCGCGTGCGTCTGTGAGAGGTATTGAGGGAGGGGTGTGTTTATGTGTTAGAAATAGAGGCAAGGTGTGTGTGTACGTGTGTGTGTGCGTGCGTGAGGTATTAAGGTGTGTGTGTGAGGTATTAAGGTGTGTGTTGTGTGTGTGCGAGGTGTGTGAGGTATTAAGGTGTGTGTGTGTGTTGTGTGCGAGGTGTGTGAGGTATTAAGGTGTGTGTGTGTGTGTGCGCGGTGTGTGAGATATTAAGGCAACCCCGGTCCTCGAGGGCCGCTGTCCTGCATGTTTTAGATGTTTCCCTGCTCCAACACACCTGATTCAATTAAAGGGTTGTTTTAAACGACCATTCATTCGAATCAGGTGTGTTGGAGCAGGGAAACATCTAAAACATGCAGGACAGAGGCCCTCGAGGACCAGGGTTTGACACCCCTGTATTAAAGTGTGTGTGTGAGGTATTAAGGTGTGTGTGTACCTGCTGGAAGGCCTGGTTGAGCTGTGTGTGTGTGTGTGTGTGTGTGTACCTGCTGGAAGGCCTGGTTGAGCTGGCCTCCTGCTGTGTGTGTGTGTGTGTACCTGCTGGAAGGCCTGGTTGAGCTGTGTGTGTGTGTGTGTGTGTGTGTACCTGCTGGAAGGCCTGGTTGAGCTGTGTGTGTGTGTGTGTGTGTGTGTGTGTGTGGTGTGTACCTGCTGGAAGGCCTGGTTGAGCTGTGTGTGTGTGTGTGTGTACCTGCTGGAAGGCCTGGTTGATCTGTGTGTGTGTGTGTGTGTGTGTGTGTGTGTACCTGCTGGAAGGCCTGGTTGAGCTGTGTGTGTGTGTGTGTGTGTGTGTGTGTGTGTGTGTGTGTGTGTACCTGCTGGAAGGCCTGGTTGAGCTGTGTGTGTGTGTGTGTGTGTGTGTGTGTGTGTGTGTACCTGCTGGAAGGCCTGGTTGAGCTGTGTGTGTGTGTGTGTGTGTGTGTGTGTGTGTGTGTGTGTGTGTGTGTGTGTGTGTGTGTGTGTGTGTGTGTGTGTGTGTGTGTGTGTGTGTACCTGCTGGAAGGCCTGGTTGAGCTGTGTGTGTGTGTGTGTGTGTGTGTGTACCTGCTGGAGGCCTGGTTGAGCTGTGTGTGTGGTGTGTGTGTGTGTGTGTGTGTGTACCTGCTGGAAGGCCTGGTTGAGCTGTGTGTGTGTGTGTGTGTGTGTGTGTGTGTGTGTGTACCTGCTGGAAGGCCTGGTTGAGCTGTGTGTGTGTGTGTGTGTGTGGTGTGTGTGTACCTGCTGGAGGCTGGTTGAGCTGTGTGGTGTGTGTGTGTGTGTGTGTGTGTGTGTACCTGCTGGAAGGCCTGGTTGAGCTGGCCCTGCTGCAGCAGCTGGAGGACGGCCGCCTGCTGTGTCTGGAAGTCCAGGTGAGCGGAGGGAACTGGCGTCCCTGCAGCGGACCTCATGGCCTGCATGATGGACGAGGTGACCACGGCCTGCTGCTCCTTCATGGCCTGCCCCACCTCCCCCTTCACGATGCGCTGCACCTGGGTCAGGATGGACTCCTGCAAGCTGGGGAGGAGAAGCAGGAGGATGAGATGGAGGAGGAGGAAGAAAAGAAGGATCAGATGAACTAACCTCACAAACACAAATCATGAAACTCATCTGAGAAGGACACAGCAGAAAGGTTTCCCTCCAGGTCATGCATTACATTTACATTTAGTCATTTAGCAGACGCTCTTATCCAGAGCGACTTACAGTACATACAGGGGACACTCCCCCTAGGCAAGTAGGGTGACGTGTCTTGCCCAAGGACAGAACATCATTAGGCATGGCCGGGGAATCGAACCAGCAACCTTCTGATTACTAGCCCGACTCCCTCACCGCTCAGCCACCTGACTCCCGTAATGCAGGCCTACTTGCCTCGGGGGAATTGTCCCTGTACTTACTGTAAGTCGCTCTGTATAAGAGCGTCTGCTAAATGACTAATGTAATGTAGTCATTTGCTTTTAGACAGAAGCCTTTGGTTTCTCTCTGAATCCCTACTCTAAACAGATCTATACCTTCAGAGGCGTCCGATATTAACTGAACGGTTCGATAGAATTCATGCTGGATATTAAGCTCTGGATTAGACTGTTTGTTTCTGCACCACCCCCAGACACACACACACTGCACTCAAGGATTCTCTACTAGGAACCCCTGATCGTTCTGATCGACCCCCCACATAATACACACACAAAACAACGTACTTTCCCACGCTCATGTGCAGCTGATGCTGGACCTCAGAGCGGACGTTAGCCGTCACTGTATTGGCCAGCTGGTCTGTCGACTTCTGGAAGGCGTCGAGCATCTGCTGCAGCTGACCAATCAGTGGGTCCCGCGCATCCTGCTCCCCCGCAACTTCCTGTTTTTAACGTGGTTCTCCAGCTGCTGAATGTCTGTAGAACAGCACACACACACCACACCACACACACAGGGGTCAGTAAGACACACACCTGTGTTCAGTAGGACAAACACACACCCCTCCTGGATGACCTGTTCAGGCAGCTTACATTCATGTGTTCCCTGTTTGAAGCTGTCGTTGATCTGCTGGAACATGACTGGCAGCCCTTCTCAAACACAGGAAGTACAATGCTCTGGAAAGCATCCTTATAGGCCGCCTGGATGGGGCCCTGCATGGCTTCTGCTGCTGCCCGGCCAATCGCATCTGTTGTGTTCTGGAAAGGGGGAGGATACTTCATGTGACTTGTCTGTTACATACGTTACATGATCAGGTACGTATTCAAAGCCCTGTGTGTGTGTGTACATTCTTAGGTGTGAATGTGTGTGCGTATATGTGTTTATACGTGTGTTTGTACATTCTTAGGTGTGAATGTGTGTGCGTATATGTGTTTAATACATGTGTGTGTGTGTGTGTACACTCTAGGTGTGAATGTGTGTGCGTATATGTGTTTATACGTGTGTGTGTGTGTGTGTACTTCTTAGGTGTGAATGTGTGTGCGTATATACATGTGTGTGTGTTTATATGCCATGGTTCGGCCGGCCCACCTTAGACTTGACCACCTTGCTGACGTTGTCCTTGAGTGCTCCTTCCACAGCGGTCAGCTTGGCAGCTATGGTGCTACTGAGCTGACCGGTCACCGGCTCCAGACTCTTAGAGATGGCTGCAGGAGGAGAGCAGAGGAGGAGGGGAGGAGAGGAGGAGAGGAGGAGGGGGGAAAGGGATTGGCGAAGAGAAGGAGTGAGGGTTGGTAGAGAAGGGAAAGCTCATAAAGAGTAATCATCACATGTGATCCATTAGACAGCATGCTAACGTTAACATGCTAAAGGCTAGCCAGACAGGAAGCAGGAAACAGGAAGCAGTCGTACTCTGAGGACGGTCTTCCTCATCTCGTCACGGATGGTCTTGTCCAGCGGGAGGAAAGAGAGGGAGAGGGAGAGAAGGAGGAGGACAGGGAGAGGGCTAGCTGCTGAGACAGCTGCTCTCCAGCTGCTGGTTACGACTCTGGTTCTCCACACACCACACGCTCCAACCTCGTTCTGGGGTCAGCGGTTAAGGGTCACATGGAGAGCGGCTGGGTCAGGGTAGAGCTAGGGCAGTGTGTCAGGGTATAGCTAGGGGCAGGTGTGTCAGGGTATAGCTAGGGGCAGGTGTGTCAGGGTATAGAGCTAGGGCAGGTGTGTCAGGGTATGCTATGGGCAGGTGTGTCAGCTCTCCAACCCTGTTCCTGGGAGAGCCAGGAACTGGTTTTTACTCCAACCACACTTATTTAATCTGATCAACACTAGTTTACCACCAGATCAACCAGCTAATCATGAGAAACAGGTGTGCTAGATGAGTAGTAGATGGAGTGTGTTAGCTGTTAGCACGGCTGTGTGCTAGATGAGTAGTAGATGGAGTGTGTTAGCTGTTAGCACGGCTGTGTGCTAGATGAGTAGTAGATGGAGTGTGTTAGCTGTTAGCACGGCTGTGTGCTAGATGAGTAGTAGATGGAGTGTGTTAGCTGTTAGCACGGCTGTGTGCTAGATGAGTAGTAGATGGAGTGTGTTAGCTGTTAGCACGGCTAGCAGGTGTGCTAGATGAGTAGTAGATGGAGTGTGTTAGCTGTTAGCACTGCTAGCAGGTGAGGATACGTTGAGCTCCTGTTGGCTGGCCAGGGCGTGGTCCACGTGGGAGGCCACACTGTTCTCCATGTGACCCGACAGCCTCTGCATCTCCAGACGCAGCTCGGCTAGCTCCCTCTGCTGCCGTCGCAGCAGCAACATCAGCTCCTCCTGCAGCTCCCCACCCAGCACCTGGAGGAGGAGGTAGACACACGTTAGTACCAGATGAGCACAGCTATCTCCATGAGGCTGTGGGGGAGATGAGCACACACACACACAGCCACACACACACACACACACAGCCACACACACAGCCATCCCTACCTGATGGTGGTCCAGTTGTCTGGACTGGCACACCTCCCTGAAGACAGAAGACAAACAGTCACCACATGGTCACAACACCGACACCACTTCCTGTTTTCCCTGACCCACATGACAGAGCTCCTCCCCCCCCCAGAGCTCCTCCCCCTGACCCTCCACCCCCCACAGAGCTCTCCCCCTGACCCTCCACCCCCCACAGAGCTCCTCCCCCCTGACCCTCCACCCCCCCCAGAGCTCCTCCCCCTGACCCTCCACCCCCCACAGAGCTCCTCCCCCTGACCCTCCACCCCCCACAGAGCTCCTCCCCCTGCCAGAGCTCCTCCCCCTGACCCCCCCCCCAGAGCTCCTCCCCCCTCCCAGAGCTCCTCCCCCTGACAGAGCTCCTCCCCCTGACCCCCCCCCCAGAGCTCCTCCCCTGACAGAGCTCCTCCCCCCCCCCAGAGCTCCTCCCCCTGACACACACAGAGCTCCTCCCCCCTGACAGAGCTCCTCCCCCTGACCCTCAACCCCCCCCCATAGCTCCTCCCCCTGACCCTCAACCCCCCCCATAGCTCCTCCCCCTGCCAGAGCTCCTCCCCCTGACACAGAGCTCCTCCCCCTGACCCTCAACCCCCCCCATAGCTCCTCCCCCTGCCCCTCCACCCCCCACAGAGCTCCTCCCCCTGACCTCCCCCCCCCCAGAGCTCCTCCCCCTGCCCCTCCACCCCCCACAGAGCTCCTCCCCCTGCAGAGCTCCTCCCCCCTGACCCTCAACCCCCCCCATAGCTCCTCCCCCTGCCCCTCCACCCCCCCCAGAGCTCCTCCCCCTGACAGAGCTCCTCCCCCTGACCCCCTCCACCCCTCCCAGAGCTCCTCCCCCTCACAGAGCTCCTCCCCCTGCCCCTCCACCCACCCCTCGTCCTTCTTGTTCTTCCTCTTCAGCTTGGGGGAGCTGCGAGGGGAAGTCTTCCAGTCCTTCACAGGAAGTCTGTGAGACGAGCGAGCGCCACAGTTCCCCGAGGACGACGCCAGGCTGGCCACCTCGTCGTCATGGTCACTGGGACACACACAGATCCACTGTTTGTGTCTTGAATCGAATGGTCGACTGTTTTTGTATTTGAGTGCACGTCTCTTGAGTGTGTGATACGTATGATAATGTGGTTGTGTGTGTGTGAAACAACTTGTAAGAGAGTTTGTGTGTGTGTGTGTGTGTTTGTAAGAGAGTTTGCGTGTGTGTGTGGTTGTAAGAGTGTGTGTGCGTGTGGTTGTAAGAGTGTGTGTGTGTGTGTGTGTGTGGTTGTAAGAGTGTGTGTGGTTGTAAGAGAGTGTGTGTGGTTGTAAGAGTGTGTGTGGTTGTAGAGAGTGTGTGTGTGGTTGTAAGTGAGTGTGCGAGTGTGTGTGGTTGTAAGAGTGTGTGTGTGGTTGTGTGATGGTGTGTGTGTGTGGTTGTGTGAGTGTGTGTGTGGTTGTGTGAGTGTGTGTGTGGTTGTGAGTGTGTTGTGTGTGTGTGTGTGTGTGGTTGTGTGAGTGTGTGTGTGGTTGTGTGAGTGTGTGTGTGGTTGTGAGTGTGTGTGTGTGTGTGTGGTTGTGTGATGGTGTGTTGTGTGTGTGTGTGGTGTGATGGTATGTGTGTGTGTGTGTGTGGTTGTGTGAGTGTGGTACCTCTGCTCTGCGCTGGCGTCCTGGCTGTCGTTCTGTGTGAGCTGGTAGGAGCGCCGGTGTGGTACGGAGATGACACGTGCCTGTCCTTCAGATCTTCCCTGGAGCTACAGGAACACACACAGTCAGCACGGACACCGTGTGTGTGTGTGTGTGTGTGTGTGTGTGTGTGTGTGTGTGTGTGTGTGAGACGTCCTTCTGTAGGTAAGTGTACGTCTGTGCATCTCTCTAGGGTTGTGAACAAGCGTGTGCAAACTTTTAAGGAGGTACATGTGTGAGTCTTTCAAAAGGAGAGAGAGGGAGAGACAGAGAGAGAGACAGAGGGAGAGAGACAGAGAGAGAGACAGAGAGAGAGAGACATAGACAGAGGGAGAGAGAGAGACAGAGGGAGAGAGACAGAGACAGAGACAGAGAGAGAGACAGAGACAGAGAGAGAGACAGAGAGACAGAGAGACAGAGAGAGAGGGAGAGAGAGAGACAGAGACTCACCAGTCTCCCAAGCCGTTGTCTCTCAGACTGTTCCGCGTCTCCCTGGTGATGTCGGGGGCAGCCGGCCAGGGGGCGTGGCTTCCGTTCCCATCCCCCACCCCGGCCCCACCCCCAGCAGCCCCACCCTCCTGCGACAGGGCGTTCTCCAGCAGGGAAGGGGTGTGGCTCAGCCTTGGCTCCGCCTCCCCGGCCCCGCCCAGCTCCGGAGGCAGCAGGGCGTGGTCTGCAGGGGCGCGGCCCCGCGGGGAGGAGGACAGCAGGTGGAGGGCGGAGGCTGCCGAGGCCATGCTGTCGGCCATGCTGTGGAGGCTGGGCAGGGTCTCGGACGGGCCCGCAGCCAGGGAGCGCTGCAGCGTCTGGGACGCGATCTCAGGGATGTCCTGGGACAGGGCGGTGGAGGCGGAGGAGATGACGTCGGGGGAGCGGGCGCGGGTGGGGGAGGCCTGCGGGGGGAGGGGGGGGGAGGACAGGCCCTGGGGGGGTTCCAGGGACAGAGAGGCGATGGCGGTCACAGCCTGGGGGGGGGAGACAAGAGGGGAGACGAGTTAGACTGAAACCTGGCGGTGTGTGTGTGTGTGTGTGTGGTGCGTACACATGTACATACGTGCAGGTTGTCCAGGCCAGACAGCAGCAGGGAGCAGCTGGCTCTGGGGCTGCTGGTTGAAGCACTGAGGGTCAGACTGCTGTTACTGCTGCTGCTCTCCACACACACCTTGTTACTGCCAGGACTCTGGGTCAGGTCCTCCACAACCCTGCGCACGCACACAAACATGATTAGACACGTCAGCAGAAACAGTCACAGTAGATGACTCATCACAGCTGAGATGCAGCCGAAAACGACTAAATCAACATTCAAACGGTAAATAGAAACATCCAGTAAGTGTCCTTCTGAAGCGCCTTCCCTGCAGACAGGCCTGAGTCCTGTAAGTGCCTGGAGGTGTGTGTGTGTGTGTGTCCTACCTGGTGGGGGTGTCAGAGTTGCTGCTCATCCCCGTGACGATGGTCAGACTGCTGGCACTGCTGCCGGGCGACGCTGGTACCTGGAAACAAACAAACACGTCAACCAACCAAGCAACCAACCAACCAACCAACCAACCAAGCAACCACATCATGTTTTTACATTTACATTTAGTCATTTAGCAGACGCTCTTATCCAGAGCGACTTACTAGCCCGACTCCCTCACCGCTCAGCCACCTGACACCACCAGTTTTTGTAATGCTATGTGGCTGCAGGGTTGCATTGTCTTAAGAATGGCATTGCCCAGAATGACCTGTGTAAATGTGAATTTGACAAATCTCTCGCAGTGACTTGACAAACGGGTGAGAGAGAGGGAGGATGAGGGAGAGACAGGGTGGGGTGAGGATGAGGGAGAGACAGGGTGAGGATGAGGGAGAGACAGGTCGGGCTGAGGATGAGGGAGAGACAGGGTGGGCTGAGGATGAGGGAGAGACAGGGTGGGCTGAGGATGAGGGAGAGACAGGGTGGGGTGAGGATGAGGGAGAGACAGGGTGGGGTGAGGATGGGGGAGACAGGTGGGAGGCTGTACCGAGGCGCTGGGGGTCATGAAGGCGTCGGGGGTCATCAGTTTGGGCATCGCTCCGCTGGCCCCGCCTCCTGGCGACAGGAAGTCAACAGGGGCAGGAAGTGAGGAGATCTTCCGCAGGTCGCTATGGGAACCTCCCGAGTCTCTGTCGGAGCTCATGGCCTCCACACTCAGGTCTGTCAGGGGGTCAGAGAAACCTGGGACACACACAGGAGGGTTAACACACACACACACACACACACACACACACACAGGAGGGTTAACACACACACACACACAGGAGGGTTAACACACACACACACACACACACAGGAGGGTTAACACACACACACACACACACACACACACACACACACAGGAGGGTTAACACACACACACAGGAGGGTTAACACGCACACAAAACATATGATGGAACTTAAGAGATAAAAACTATTTTCCAACACACACACAAGGTTACCTCACACACAGGAAGTGAGCGAGACAGACACTCACCAAACGCGTCCTGGGAGTCGGAGTGAGGCAGGAAGTGGGTGGAGCCAGAGCCCAGGTTGGGCTGGAACCAGATCTGAACATCCTGCAGAGACCTGAAGACATCACAACATCAGACCTGTCACACACACACACCAACACCTCGCTACACACACCACTACCACAACATCAGACCTGTCACACACACACCAACACCTCGCTACCCCCCACCACTACCACAACACAGGGAAAACACACCCATATACCATGTGTATATATAACATTATAGATGTATGGTTATGTATAGTATAGAACGTGTATAACATTTCAAGACTACAAAGAAAGTGCCCTTATAACCCTGTTGGTAACCCAGGAAGTCCTTGTTGCTAGCTGCTTAACTCACTTAGTGTGGACACAGTAGAGCTTGATCTGGATTCCTGATTTAGACTCCAGGGGTCCCTGGGTGCCCTCTGGAGCAGAAACACACACACACACACACACACACACACACACACACACACACACACACACACACACACACGGTTAAGGACATGAATCATCATTGAGGACACTGTATTGTACATTATATGATCACAACATGCGTATCGGTCAGCTCAACTTTAAATGGTTAAAATGGTATATGGACCATGCACTTATACAGTTTGGGGTGATGGGGTGGGGGGTGTGGGTTAGGAAGGAGTTTGTGGATGGTGGTGAGAAGCAGGGAGGGTAGGGTGGGGTACCTGTGCTCATGCTCTCGCTCTCCTCCACAGGGGGCAGCACCTCGGTGTGCCGCAGGCGGGAGTGAGACACTTCCTGGACCCCGAAGCTGAGGACGGGGTGGGTGAGGAGGAACTCCGACACGGCCGTGAAGCTGGCTCTGCCTCGCTCCTGGTCCTGGAGCAGCTCCATCACGTACAGCACCTGGGACCAGCACACAGGGTTAACACAGTTACAGCACCTGGGACCAGCACACAGGGTCAACACAGTTACAGCACCTGGGACCAGCACACAGGGTCAACACAGTTACAGCACCTGGGACCAGCACACAGGGTTAACACAGTTACAGCACCTGGGACCAGCACACAGGGTCAACACAGTTACAGCACCTGGGACCAGCACACAGGGTCAACACAGTTACAGCACCTGGGACCAGCACAAAGCATGGAAAATACCCTCAAAAATCTCTCTTTAAAGCTAAACAGCTTAATCCGTCCATCAAGTTTAAGCCACACCACGACATCTAAGACTTGTAAACAGGTCCAGCCAATCAGAGGGGGTTCCACACAGACAGAGGGGGTTCCAGACAGACAGAGGGGGTTCCAGACAGACAGAGGGGGTTCCAGACAGGGTTCCAGACAGACAGACGGGGTTCCAGACAGACAGAGGGGGTTCCAGACAGACAGAGGGGGTTCCAGACAGACAGAGGGGGTTCCAGACAGACAGAGGGGGTTCCACACAGACAGAGGGGGTTCCAGACAGACAGAGGGGGTTCCAGACGGGGTTCCAGACAGACAGAGGGGGTTCCAGACAGACAGAGGGGGTTCCAGACAGACAGACGGGGTTCCAGACAGACAGAGGGGGTTCCAGACAGACAGAGGGGGTTCCAGACAGACAGAGGGGGTTCCAGACAGACAGAGGGGGTTCCAGACAGACAGAGGGGGTTCCAGACAGACAGAGGGGGTTCCAGACAGACAGAGGGGGTTCCAGACAGACAGAGGGGGTTCCAGACAGACAGAGGGGGTTCCAGCAGGCCTCACCTTCCTCTGGACGTCAGTCAGGATGAGGCACTCTGCCGACAGGTCCAGACTGGCCTTCAGGCTGGGCCGCACCGACGAGTTGAACGGGTCAGGGGAGAACCTGGAACACAGAAGAGCTCACACTTCAAAACGGGCAGGAGAAGTCCTGGAGAAGGTTCCAGGAAAAAAAAACAATTGACTTGAATATAACTATGACTAGTTCTGTCAGGGTTCTACAGGAGAGTTCTAGAACAGAGACCTGATAGTCTGCAGACAGGTCCAGGACACGGTGCACCACATCTTTAGCTCCTGGTTCTGCTCCGCTCCCGTGATCAGGAAGCGCCAGAACGGCACGCTGCAGGACAGAAGAAGAAGAAGAGGGGAGAATGACAGCAGTCCTGCCTGACACCACAGTGAAGCCTCATGAGGGACAGTAGTCCTGCCTGACCCTACAGTGAAGCCTCATGAGGGACAGCAGTCCTGCCCGACACCACAGTGAAGCCTCATGAGGGACAGTAGTCCTGCCTGACACCACAGTGAAGCCTCATGAGGGACAGTAGTCCTGCTTGACCCCACAGTGAAGCCTCATGAGGGACAGTAGTCCTGCCTGACACCACAGTGAAGCCTCATGGGGACAGCAGTCCTGCCCGACACCACAGTGAAGCCTCATGAGGGACAGTAGTCCTGCCTGACACCACAGTGAAGCCTCATGGGGACAGCAGTCCTGCCCGACACCACAGTGAAGCCTCATGAGGGACAGTAGTCCTGCTTGACACCACAGTGAAGCCTCGTGAGGGACAGTAGTCCTGCCTGACCCCACAGTGAAGCCTCATGAGGGACAGTAGTCCTGCCTGACCCCACAGTGAAGCCTTGCGAAGGACAGCAGCAGCACTGCTCTGGGAGGACCTACTCTGGGTCCTGCTTCTTGTGGTTGTCGCAGAAGAGCAGGCAGGAGAGGGGGTTCCCTCCGTGGGGCTGCCACTCATGTAGACACCTGGAGGAGCAGGAACACGATAAACACACACTCTACAGGGACTGAGGAGGATTCTTTGAGAGACAGAGGAGAAGGAGGGAGATTAAAAGTCTTGTTACATTGACCTGGGCTGATCCTGGCCCTCGATGTAGATCTGCCAGAACTTGACATATCCATCGTGGCTGGCAGTGGCCAGGACCGTCCCGTCTGGAGATAGGGCTCCTTCGCTGATTCGCTGAGAGAAACACACACACACGAGCCAATCAACATCCAGCAGCATCTCGACGTGGTTTAGAAACGTGAGAGACCCCGCGGCGGCCCTTACGTCTGTGTGTCCTTTGATGGTGATGAGGCCATCCTTCAGGTCAGCAGCATCCACGGGCCAGCTGGTGGTGTTACTGCGGAGCACATCCAGATCCCACACCTCCGCCTGCGAGGGAGGGAGGGAGGGAGAGGAGGGAGCAAAACAATAGGTGATTAGGGAAGATAACACAAGGAGAGATGAGAGGTAAAAGGTGTGTCCTACCATGTGAGGGTGCAGGTGTGTGTGTGTGGGTGTGTCTATTTGTGTGTGTACCCTGTCCTGGTGCAGCAGGTGTAGGTGTGTGTGTGTGTGTGTACCCTGTCCTGGTGCATGTGTGTGTGTGTGTGTGTGTGTGTGTACCCTGTCCTGGTGCATGTGTGTGTGTGTGTGTGTGTGTGTGTGTGTGTGTGTACCCGGTCCTGGTGCATGTGTGTGTGTGTGTGTGTGTGTGTGTACCCGGTCCTGGTGCAGCAGGTGTAGGTGTGTGTGTGTGTGTGTGTACCCTGTCCTGGTGCATGTGTGTGTGTGTGTGTGTGTGTGTGTGTACCCGGTCCTGGTGCATGTGTGTGTGTGTGTGTGTGTGTGTGTGTGTGTGTGTGTGTGTACCCGGTCCTGGTGCAGCAGAGCCAGGGTCTGGCTGCTGTCCTCTGGGCTGTCATCCTGCTCCTCCTGGATGTAGGGGCACCAGATCAGACGCCTGGTGGAGTTCAGGGGCGTGTCCTCTGGCCGGCGGATGTGGACCACGACCTGGTCTCTGGGGAGGGAGTTAAGGGCCTAACAGCATAGGAGACATCACAGGGACACACACAGACACACACAGACAGACAGACACACAGGCAGACACAGACAAGCACACACACACAGGCAGACACACACACACACACACACAGAGACAAGCACACACACACACACAGACAAGCAGACACACAGACAAGCACACACACACACACACACACACACACACAGGCAGACACACACACACACAAACACAGACAAGCACACACACACACAGACAAGCATACACACACAAACACAGACACAGACAAGCACACACAGACAGGCAGACACACACAAATAGACACACCCACACACACAGACAAACATACACACCGACAGGCAGACACTGACAGGCAGACACACACAATTAGACACACCCACACACACACACCACACACACACACACACACACACACACACAGACAAGCACACACAGACAGGCAGACACACCCACACACAGACAAGCACACAGATAGCCAGGCACACACAAATAGACACACCCACACACACACACACACACAGACAAGCACACACAGACAGGCAGACACACACACATAGAGGATACAGTATTTTGTTGTTGTGGCAGGTGAGCTGCCAGACGAACAGGTTTCCAGCCTCGTCCACACACCCCAGCAGGGCTGAGTCCAGGTGAGCGAAGGCCAGGTCAGTGACCGCCCCGGTGAAGCCCTTCAGGAGGGAGCGCTCAGCAGAGCCCAGGCTCAACACACGGATCATCGCCTGGTTGTTGGCTCCTGACACACAGGACAAGCACACAGGTCAACACTCGGACACAAGGACAGGAGTCAGGTGTATTTAGATCATATTCATCTTTATATACAAAGCTGAGGGTCCAATTTTACAGGCATGGATTAAACCTAGTCTTACACTTTGTCAATGGAGATCTTTGTGGAATTTATCTTACTTTAGGACTAGGTTTAATCCATGTCTGGGGAATTGGGCTTTAGTGTATGTATGCAGATAGGGTTAAGGGTCAAGGGCTAACCCGAACACTGAGAACCTTAAGTATTTGTTCTTCTTCACGCTTCTAGAGCATATGGTTTACTTGTTTATATTAGGAAATGGAGGTAAACAAAGTGTTTATACAGAGATTTCACACGTAAAACAACACACACCAAGTAAAGCCTGCCCTGCTCTGGTATGTGGTTCTATCACTGGCTGTTGTAGAAGCCATTCCTGCCCGGTGATATCACTGCCTGTACTGACTCCAACAACAACACTGCTCTGCCTCTCTGCATTGCCTCTGCCTCTCTGCACTGCCTCTGCCTCTTTGCACTGCCTCTGCCTCTCTGCACTGCCTCTGCCTCGCCTCTGCCTCTCTGCACTGCCTCTGCCTTTTCCACTCTCCTAGATGTTGTTGTTGTCCCAGACATCGTTCTCTCATCCTCCTGTTAATGCCGCTCTGGCAGCGTGAGGACGAGCCTGACGCCTTGGGGCACTGCGTCATAGAGGGGATGAGCCTGATGCCTTGGGGCACTGCGTCATAGAGGGGATGAGCCTGATGCCTTGGGGCACTGCGTCATAGAGGATGAGCCTGATGCCTTGGGGCACTGCGTCATAGAGGATGAGCCTGATGCCTTGGGGCACTGCGTCATAGAGGGGATGAGCCTGATGCCTTGGGGCACTGCGTCATAGAGGATGAGCCTGAGCCTGATGCCTAGGGGCACTGCGTCATAGAGGGGATGAGCCTGATGCCTTGGGGCACTGCGTCATAGAGGATGAGCCTGATGCCTTGGGGCACTGCGTCATAGAGGATGAGCCTGAGCCTGATGCCTTGGGGCACTGCGTCATAGAGGATGAGCCTGATGCCTTGGGGCACTGCGTCATAGAGGATGAGCCTGATGCCTCTGGGCACTGCGTCATAGAGGATGAGCCTGATGCCTTGGGGCACTGCGTCAGAGGATGAGCCTGACGCCTTGGGGCACTGCGTCATAGAGGACGAGCCTGATGCCTGGGGGCACTGCGTCATAGAGGATGTGCCTGATGCCTTGGGGCACTGCGTCATAGAGGATGAGCCTGACGCCTTGGGGCACTGCGTCATAGAGGATGAGCCTGATGCCTTGGGGCACTGCATCATAGAGGATGAGCCTGATGCCTTGGGGCACTGCGTCATAGAGGATGAGCCTGATGCCTTGGGGCACTGCGTCATAGAGGATGAGCCTGATGCCTTGGGGCACTGCGTCATAGAGGATGAGCCTGATGCCTTGGGGCACTGCGTCATAGAGGATGAGCCTGACACCTTGGGGCACTGCGTCATAGAGGATGAGCCTGAGCCTGACGCCTTGGGGCACTGCGTCATAGAGGATGAGCCTGATGCCTTGGGGCACTGCGTCATAGAGGGGATGAGCCTGATGCCTTGGGGCACTGCGTCATAGAGGATGAGCCTGATGCCTTGGGGCACTGCGTCATAGAGGATGAGCCTGAGCCTGATGCCTTGGGGCACTGCGTCATAGAGGATGAGCCTGATGCCTTGGGGCACTGCGTCATAGAGGATGAGCCTGAGCCTGATGCCTTGGGGCACTGCGTCATAGAGGATGAGCCTGATGCCTTGGGGCACTGCGTCATAGAGGATGAGCCTGATGCCTTGGGGCACTGCGTCATAGAGGATGAGCCTGATGCCTTGGGGAACTGCGTCATAGAGGGGATGAGCCTGATGCCTTGGGGCACTGTGTCATAGAGGGGCACTGTGTCATAGAGGGGCACTGTGTCATAGAGGGGCACTGCGTCATAGAGGGGCACTGTGTCATAGAGGGGCACTGTGTCAGAGGGGCACTGTGTCATAGAGGGGCACTGCATCATAGAGGGGCACTGTGTCATAGAGGGGCACTGTGTCATAGAGGGGCACTGTGTCATAGAGGAGCACATTGACATGACAGTCTCAAGTGCTCATGTTAACTAATATGCATTATACCTTCTTAGATTCAAATGAAAATAATTATAAACAGGGGAAACCATGGATATAGAAAGGTAGATGGTGCATTTTCACGTGTGGTGGCTCGTGTGTCCACCATATTGGAGCGATCCAGACCTGGTAGTACACAATATGAGGTGTGTACTTAGAGATCCTAGCCTGGGTGCCAGCCGAACTAAGCCCCACCCACAACATTTTTGGTCGGGAAGTTTGGTCTTGGGTCGCTCGGTTGGGGAAAACTATGCCCTAACAAGAGCTGTTTGTACCAATCAAATTGTGAGGACGGGCTTTATACGATGATGGACAGATGATCAACAGTATTGTAATCAACCACGTCACCAAAGAGCGCTTGGGGCTGCTGCTGGAGAGCTGAGATGTATACTATGATTCTGCCATCGAGTCTGTTTTAGACATCGACAGCGCATTCATTGTGAAGGAGTAACAGAGAAACGCGATCAAGGCATTCGTCGATCGAAAATATGTTTTTGCCGTCTTTCCTACAGGATTCGTCACATACTACGTTGCTCTGATTGGTTGTAGGTCTATCCAATTGAGCGAAGAGGTTTGTCCAGGTTTGGCGACCATTCCAATATGGCTGACACGCAAGCGCACAGCGGCGACATACAACAGCAGCCAATCAGATGCCTCTGTCTGATAGAGGAACCTCATGATCGATCAGTACACTCACCTCTAATGGCGTACGCCAGGAAGGAGTTAGACACGGCAATCAGGTTGCCATAGTAATACTTGTGTTCCCAGTCGTACTTGGCAACAGGCTGGATCTTCACCTGAGGGAAAGGAGAAGATCATCAGAGACTAAAACACAAAGTAGGAAACATCAGCTGACCACAGTGAAGAGTGTGTTTAAGTAAGTGTGTGTGTGTGTGTGTGTGTGTGTGTGTGTGTGTGTGTGTGTGTGTGTGTGTGAGAAGATCATCAGAGACTAAAACACCAAGTAGGAAACATCAGCTTACCTGTGTGTCTGTGTGAAAAGAGTGTGTTTAAGTAAGTGTGTGTGTGTGTGTGTGTGTGTGTGGGTGTGTGTGTGTGTGTGTGGGTGTGTGTGTGTGTGTCGGTGGGGGTATCATCAGTGACTGGAATACAAAGTAGGAAACATCAGCTGACCACAGTGTCTGTGTGAAAAGAGTGTGTTTAAGTAAGTGTTGCTTTTCCACAGGTACATTCTTGCACTTTTGAGGTTCATGTTTTTTAATTGTAACGTGTTTAACTTCATTCTCTTATGATTCTTCCCTTTCGCACTTATTTTTGGTTTTTCACAATGTATGCTTCATGTTTGACTACCTGCAATGTTGGGGATATCTCGTTGTTATGATCAGTGACCTATGCACTTTTGTAAAGCTCTCTCTTGGAAGTCGCTTTGGATAAAAGCGTTATGAATACAGGTAAATTCAAGTGTGTGTGTGTGTGTGTGTGTGTGTGTGTCGGTGGGGGTAAGAGTTACCTTGTTGCTGCCACGGGCTTTGCTGTCAATACTGGAGTCTCTACTGGCCACAATCTCCACATTGTTGGACGTGATGGCAATACAGGTGGAGCCATCATCTCCAGACAAGCAACTGGTGGGCACAACAGACAACACAATTGCTGCTTCAGACATCATGGTGTCCAGTCCTACTATGCTCTACCTTCAGGTAAACAACACTTTTTATCCTGGTAGCTGGGTGCACGCTTCGTCCGAGATAGTTTTATGAAGAAAAAAACACACACAAAAAACAAAGCGGCAACAAAGTTGTCTGATGGCGGACACTCACATTATTTGGGCTTCTTGGACGATTTCTACAGGCCCAGCTTTCTCCGCCATGGCTGAACGCTCTCCCGCTCCAAGGAGATCAGCTCCCAGAAGACCGTTCAGTTCACCATTGAACGATGGTTTCCTTTGGTTGTCAATGGATGACGAATCTGGTTGGTAAAAGACGGTTGGGAGAAAAGTTTATAGAAACGGCGCCTTGCTAATTACAAGGAACATGGAAAGAAAACGTTGGATAGACGGGGGTCCGACTAAACGAAACAAAAAGTACAAGCATTACGACGAAGTTTCCTTGATGTTGTTCAAGTGGCATTTGCTCGTGCTACATTGACGTGAACGAGCCAGGCAAACAATTTCCGCTGACAATCAATTAGCTACCAAGCTACCTTGACTTATTAGTAATAAGTTAGCTAACCTGGTTGGCTCACCAATTTTCTATCGTCGTTATTTAGTTAAACAAGGGAGAGGCCGAGTGTATTAGCTGGATTTAACTGAACAATGGCCACAATTAACTTTTTTTTCTACTCAGTCACGAAGATCTTTAATATCTGTATTTGTAGTCAGGAAAATTCGCACAAGCGGAGCTGAGACGAAAGTTGTCACGTGTTAAGTTTGTTACAACATTCGAACGTTCCAGACTTTTTATTCCAGCGAAAATTCTGAGCCTGTAAAATCATTGCGCAGTTTTCTGCTACTAGCGACCCAGCCAGGCTAATAACGCCAGAGACTCGCTAAAACAAGCAATGTTAAACGATGTAGCTAGCTAAACGAATCTTTAATTAACCAATTCCTGGGTGTAACGTGAGCATGCACATTGCTTGATAACCCGGCCAAAAATTTGAGGGAAGTTTAGGAAGCCAGCCACTGCAACGCTTTATCCCAGACTAGCTTGTTAGCTAGCTAGTCTGTTCATGCGGCCTAATGCACCTCACTTGTCTCCTTTCATTCCCGGTGAACTTACCGGCGCTGTTCCCGGGTCGGTCCAGTTTTAAGATATCCCGAAGGTGCTGGGTGGCACCCTCAATATCTATATTAGAATTGGAAGCCATGTGTCAGGGAAAGGGGGAACTGGGATTTTAGAGGGCAGCAAAATGTTTCTTTTTTTAATTTTATGTCAGTGCTTGCTTCGTTTGCCTCCAAGCTAGTAGCAAACCGTCTAAACTTCCGCTGTGCGTGTTCACGCATTGCCGTCCCCAACGTCAAACGGAAACAGAAAATGCTGTCAACAGTTCCTACTGAACTTTGACTCCATCCTAAACCAGTCGATGTACTATTAAAAATGAAACCAACTCATTAAAACATGCATAAAATATCCTTAACAAGCCGTACATTGAAAATTAAATGATTTGATTATACTACATACAAAGTATCTTAAAAAGGAACGGAAACAAAGTTTACAACATTCCTACTTTTCAAGAATAGTAAGGAAACAGATGTTGTCATGCATACATTTTACTAGACTGACCAGATCCTCGAGCAGAAATCTTAATCATGAAATGAACAGTTTAATAAAATATAAATGTTAGAAAATATTTCAAAATGAACACTCCCATTCTTTCAGAGCATGTAAACAAATGACAGGAGGCCAAGGTGCTCATGAATGACTTGATGTTAAGAGGCTGATCTCTACAATCAGTCTTGCTTTACATATTACTTTGATGAAGAGAACAGGTGGTAGTTTGGTGTAGAAAGGAAAGGCAAAGAGACAGGCAGATACAGGGAGACAGAGGAAACAGGAGTTGACATCTTCATTAAGAAAATGTGAAGGTTTTATTGTGTATGGCGGCCGTTGTAAGGATAGATAACTGTGAGCAGACAGGGTAACAGTGTCATCATCCTCATACGGTTCTCCAGGGAGCACCCAGACTTGACCATGAACAGAAACCCAACCTTCAAATGAGAGCAGAGATGCAGTAAAATACACTAAGGCAAACTGATAAAAACACACACGGGGGTTAATAATAATAGAACACAACTATAGAAGAGAGTCTGAAAGTGAACTAAAAACAGTCAAGTTATTAAGTTAACAGCAGAGTCCAGTAGACTGGTAGGCGCCGGTAAGCTGCTGTAGTCGGTGTCCTGGTCCGGTGTGCACAGAGAAGCTCCCAGCATCATGCAGGTCAGAGGCAGAAAGACTGAATCAGCCAGCTCTCAGCAAAGGAGCACGTATTGTTTCTGTTGGTTAGGCCGGTTCCAGCCCCGCGTAGGATTCTGGGATTGGAGTCTAGTATCCGGTGTTGTTCTGTCAAGACGGGTGCAGACGAGGTAGAGGGGGGGCTGGAGGTCTGCTCCACCCCTGCCCCGCCCTCCCAGGTCCTCCTGCCCACCAGGGGGGGGCGGGGCTTATCCAAAGTTGTGCAGAGCCAGCCTGAACATATCATTGGTGCATACCCATGCGTCGTTAATGTTCTTCAGGATAAAACACTGGTGGAATCCTATGACAGGGTCATCGTCTGCCTGGATATCACACATACAAACACAAACAAGTACAGACATTTAATATTTATTCCACAGTAGTAGAACAAGTAGTTTGAAGGTCGGTACATCTGTATCAATGGCTGGTATAGTGTAGGGGGAACTGTTTGGGATTTTAATGAGCTTTCTAGGGCATGTTTTAATTTTGTCTCAACAGAGGTTACCAAAGTTGAATCCAGACCCCTGACGAAGCAAAAAAATTACTAATTTGAATAAATGAAACTCCAGGGTCTGTCTGGGGCAGGGGTCGGCAACCCGCGGCTCTGAAGCCGCATGTCGCATGCGGCTCTTTCACCCCTCTGCAGTGGCTCCCTGCAGCTTTTCCTTTCAAATGGAACACCTCTTATATTGGAGATCGATGTGATACTGTGACAATAAATCATTTTCAAAAGCATTTTAATATTTTGACAACCAACTATGTGTCACATCCTACAAAGTCTATTGCTGTATTCGCCCCTGCGGGTGGCTAATATTGAGTTTTCGGCCAAAACGTTTCGGAATAAACTAGAGTTTAATTATGTGTGGACAGATGCATTTGCTCCACTGTCAACTATGCTGGCATACCTGTATGCTTGATATGAGGTGAGAAATGATCAAACAACAACAAATAATGCTGAAACACATTTCCAGAACAAAAAACTCACTGTTGCTAGTTTTGTGGCAGCTAGTTTGTTTACCTTTATTATAACAGGTAAAACCAGCAATAAAATGTAACCCGTCTTTTTTATAGTTCTATAATTTCATAAATGCAACAAACTATAGTTTTTTTTATATATATTATACATTAAGGCTATAATGTTATCTTCATTTTAAGGGTCAAATAAGCTTTGCGGCTCCAGATACATTTTCTTTCTTGGGAGAGGGGCTAAAATTGCTCTTTTGATAGAGAAGGTTGCAGACCCTTGATCTGGGGTAATCCCCACCCTTGTATTGAGGAGTATTTGTGTCATTGGTTGACAGACACCATTTATTCCATTCCAGGCACACCATCCATACATGTTTGACCTTGGCTTTTAACGTCATCACTGGCAAGTAAAACAATTCCAGCTAATAGCAATTTGTTATTTATATATGTGAAACAAGAAACTTGAGGGTAGGCCACTAATGTTGGGGTTTTCAGCATGAAATACCACACTGAGCAAATTAGCTGTACACAGCTAGGCTATTTTATTACAGGGTCAAATTAATGTAACCCCATTAGGAAAATAAATGTATAGTCACGGTGTTTGTATAAACGGCGTTCGCCCATCTCTTAGGACCGGCTGACCCATGTTCAACTGCTGTTCACATCACAACCCTTCTCCACTTTGGCCTTCAAAGTTCTCGTTTGAATATTTGCTACTACCACCGAGATCTGCAAGATCTAAGTGTCTTTCAAGAGTAGTTTACGTACCTTTAGCTGTCCTACAACCATACTCAGGATACAGCTGTCTGGGGTGGGCTGGTGGTCCTGGGCTGTTATACTATGGGCAATCTTTGTAAAGGGGAGAGTCTGGGGATAAAAAAGAAACAAATCATGAGGACAATACATAGATCAAGTACTCATAACCAGACCACCTCTGAGTCTTTACACTTTTAGTCATCGATTGAACACCTGGAGAAAACCCTCCCTTTGATCGAGGAAGACTATGAGTAGAGTTTTCTGTTCACTGTTTGAGTTTACAGTGTAATAACTGACCGCAGTGGGCAAAAACAAACAGTTTGAGACTAATATTCAGCTCAGTGCTGTTGTCCTCGATTATGCTTGTGATTGCCACGGTGTGTAAACAATCTAATACCCCAGATCAAATCAGAACCAGACTCACTGAGAGCTTCTCGACAATCGCTGCTTTTCCCTGGAATTGCTGTCCCTCCCATGTAAGGCATGACGCATCAATCTGGCGGGAGAGAGAGAGAGTTAAGAGAGAGAGAGAGTGTTAGGAGACACGAGGAGGGAGGGTAGTGTAGAGCAGTGGTTCTCAAACCTGTCCTCAGGGACCACCTGTCCTGCATGTTTTAGATGTTTCCCTGCTCCAACACACCTGATTCAAATGAATGGTCGCTAACAGGCTTCTACAGACCTAGATAACGACCAATTCATTTTAATCAGGTGTGTTGGAGCAGGGAAACATCTAAAACATGCAGGAGAGGTGGTCCCTGATGACAGGTTTGAGAACCACTGGTGTAGAGCAGGGGTCCCCAAACTATGGACCGGCCCTCTGGACAATGACAGAGACATATTTTGACATTTTAAAGGCCTATATGTTTTAATCAAATCATATCTGTATTTGATAATGCAGGTTGGATTTCAAACAAAAATAACCCTTAGTTATTACCTATTTAAATTTCCCTTAGTTATTTGAAATAAACACTTTTTTTGTATTTATTCACCCACCAACAAATGGTACATTCCACATAACGTTCCATCATGATCGAGCAGGTGCACGCGAGCCAGCAATTTGGTAATTTTCGGCCCATGTAATTTCCTGTTACAGACCGACCCGGCCCCACATTAAAAGAAATGACAAATGATCTGGCCCTCGCAGAAAAAGAATATTGATAGACAACAAAGGGTGGATATGCAAAGAACCCCTAGACAAGACCAGACAGAACAGGTGGTTCTTCTTGTTCAGTGCTCACGTACGTGTGTATGTACCTTTACATTTAGTCATTTAGCAGACGCTCTTATCCAGAGCGACTTACAGTAAGTACAGGGACATTCCTCCGAGCAAGTAGGGTGAAGTGCCTTGCCCAAGGACACAACGTCATTTTATGGCTCGGCCGGGGAATCGAACCGGCAACCTTCAGATTACTAGCCCGATTCCCTAACCGCTCAGCCACCTGACTCTGTATGTGAGCCATATCTGGTTGTTCATTTTAAAGAATGAACTGAGCTGCCAACAACCAGCCAACATGCAAACAATGCATGTCATGCCACGAGCTCAGTCAGGAATGTTTTGTGAGTCCGGATGACAACCGGCATTATTACAGAACTTCCAATACACATATTGCACTTAGTAGGTTGTTGTTTAAAAACAATTAAACATACAGCAAATGAATGCAGAACACATTATGAACGCAGTATGACTGAAGAGTGTAGGTAGGAGGAGGACAGGAGGAAGGTGTTCTTAATGAACACAGGAACAGGAAGCAGTAAAGTAGTGCTACTGTTGGATAGAAGTTCTACACCGACAGTAATTGAGACACACAGAACATACAGCTGAGAATGACAGATGCTGTTGATACAATGATAGGAGCACATAACACGTTCTATACTTACATATATTGCTCCAAGCTGTGTCCTGTCCGTGTCGAACAGCTGGTAGTAGTGTTGCACAAAGCTAGACCCTATCTGCTCCCAGATTGGCTTGTCCCCCATCCTGAATCTCCCAGCGACTCTCACTATGGACAGACAGACGTCCAGACAAGAGACGTAGACAAGCCGGCAGGACAGAAGGAAATGCACAGTCACACAAGGACACAGGCAAAAGTTGAAAGATAAGACAGGTCAGTAGGAAACCAGAGATGCCTCGAGGATACTGATCATTCACAGTTTGCTATTAAACTTCTGTCGCTAGCATGTAGCAACGCCTCTTTTGAGTGGCAAACGGACAGTGACAGAGTGAGTCATGTGGCTCCAACTTTCGGCAAGGCAAGCACATTCAAATGTTGGCAGATACAACTAGCCTGACCCTAGCCGAACAGAAACCCCACCTGTCTGACTACCATGCTGACTACCATTGGTCTATTCAAAGTCTATTCAAAGGCAGCCAGCCAGGGCTAGGCTAATGTAATGTTTAGGGTTCACATGTTATTTTAGCACCTGATTTGCCACCGTCAGCTAGCCAAGTGCTAACCTAACGTTAATAGGCGACAGCAACGCTATTACATGTCTAAATAGCAAGCAGTTACGAAATAACATGCTACTTGATATCAGGTTTAAAACATTTCTCGTGACAACTAAAATAATTCGTTGGCACGTGCTTTTCTGACTGAGTACTATAAATACTCTTCTCAAATATTATTGCCTGCCTGTTCCTTTAGACGGGGCCCGCTTCCAGACAGCATAGGCGTGTCCTAGCACTTTTAGCCGGGCCACCACATTTGAAAAAGGTTTAACGTACAAGTCTGTTTAAATGTAACACGTAGATACAGTTACTTGACGACTAAAATACACTCATTCAACAAACCATTAAATGCTTTAAAGAAACTTACCGCGGATCTAAACCTTTCCCTGGTGCCAGTTATGGCGATTACTCCAGTTCACCAGCGTCTGTGTGAAAGTACGCATGTCTAAAACGCTAATCTGCCCCGTTGCTTTGTGGGAATTGTAGTCTTCACGTCCAGTTTTGCCCACAGACACTCGCTGTCTTTTTTTCTTGATTAATAAAGCCTCATCAGAAAAATGATTTTAGATTAGCTGTATAAGCCCACAACCGATATTTTGACCACAACCGATATTTTGACCAGTGGCATTGATGTCACGACACTTCTATGGACATGTTGACTTGCAATTGGGTACAAGTTTAGTCATCTACCCATGAGACTAGGGGCGTAGGTTTGTTTTCGAATGTAGATGAGACCGCGTTTAAAAAAAGAAAAAAAAGACAATGTACAACAGCGGATGTGGCTGTTAAATATAATTTTCTTCTTAAAAAGTAAGGGAGACAAAGTTTCCCAAAAGTCGGTGGGACATATCTTCACATCTCACTCATGTGTAACTGGACCTGCGCCCCTGCATGAGCAACCTGAGCATCATTCTCAAAACAAAACTCAACTTGAAAGTCACAAGCATGCACGATTTTTAATATTAAAGTAAGGCTTTCAACTGACAGCAAATTACAGCAAAAACATACAACTGGATCCCAGATTGCTACACATGCTGTCCGAAGACTACAAAGAAGATGCACTATGCCAGCTTGTCTACAACTACTGTCTTAGACTGCCTTGTTTTGATTAGTGAGGTCTTGTGCACGTTTGTGTGTGTTTGTGTGTGTAAAGCCCAATGTGGAGATATCAGTCCTGTGGTGTCTGAACACCAGCCCTGGTGACGTTAGCCACCAAGAGGCGCTGAAGAAGCTGCTCTGTTTCGACTAGCGCTGTCTGTTTCTCTAGCTGCTCAGGGGTACACTGGAAAGCCATGGTCAGGTTCCAGTCCAGAGTAGTTGATTCCAGAGAGGGGTCAATGCTTCTGAAGGCTGACCTGAGATCAGCCACAGTCAGCTCCCTGGCAATAACAAAACACGAATGACATCACCGCATTCATTAGCATTTAGAAATGAACATTGAAGGCTCTCTGTGTGACAACGTCGTGATTGTCGTGTGTGTGTGAATACATACTCTCTGCCTCCTAACTGTGCTTTCAGCTGGCTGATGTACTGCTGTTTCTCTCTGTCTGTCTGCCTCCTCACCAGAGTCAGGAAGTCTCTGTGCTTCCCATCAGAGTCCTGGAGGAGAAACAACACAGCAGCGTTCACACTGTGGACACCAGAGGTCATCTGTGTAACCCAACATGGAGCTGTGAGGTTCTTGAGAGGTCAGAGGTTGTAGAAAAGCCAGGTTAAATACAAGTGTGTTTGGTAGGAGATTCAGAGAACACAGGTCGGGGGCAGTGGGGAATCTCACGTACATGCTAGTATTTCCGATTGTTTGTGTTGGAGGGACGGGGGTATTTGGGTTTGATCGGGTATGTTTCGTAGCTGTCCCTTGCCATGTCACACGAATTTCACTTTACAGAATGACCTTGTGTTAGATACCGTGTCCATTATAATACATGGCTGTGACTCTGGGTGGTGTGTATAGACCTCCATTAAGAGCCTCTGGTAGTTGATGATGCCGATGCTGCTGCTGTCCTGTTCCTGCTGGGCCACAGACAACATCTCCTCTATATCCTGGTCTGTCTTGAAGGGGAAAGGCCGTCCTCAGGGCCTCCCTGGAACACAGAACGGACCAATCAGCACAGAGTAGCTGCCTACTGAGGACACTAACATGCTAACAGCTCCGCAACATCGTTGTCACGCATCGATCGCGTAACGCTGCGGCGAGTGAACATGACACCGTGATTGGTCAGGAGTATTTAAACACAACACCGTGATTGGTCAGGAGTATTACGCTGGGGCGTTGTGTCTTATAGATCATGTTTACCTGAACTCCTGAAGGGTTAGTGAGCCGCTCCCGGAGGAGTCAGTCTTAATCAGCACCTTCAACAAGTTAGACAGCAGGTGTGTCTGCCCGTGATATACACTCTCATCCACCTGGGAACACAGAAATCACCCACCAGCACATTGAAACCAAAAACCATCAAATAACATGCCACATGACATGGAGATTATCCTGACTCGAAGTGTCTCTCACTTTCCCCGTGAGAATGAGGTGGAAGAGGTTGATGACGTCATCGTTGGAGTGCTGGTGGAAGGATTCCATCAGACTGTAGGCCCAATCTCCTGCTTGCTCCCTGTGCTGTCTCTCCAGGTGCCTGTGCAGAAACTCACCCAGGTCACTGCTCTTGTCACTCTGCGCGCACACACACACACACACACACACACACACACATTAGGAAACTGTAGCTCAGCTGGAAACATGCATGACAGCGGTCGTGAGGCCGACTAGTGTAACAAGTTTTAAGAGGACGTGATTATTCACCTTCTCATCCTCAGTCACCTTCTCCTTCCACACCTCCCTGATGACTCTGTGGACGTCAGCCTTCTGCAGGTGCAGGTTCTTCAGATTGCCTTCGTAGCGGAGGTACACCGGCACTTCAGCACCCCCACCCTGAACACAACCACACACAGTGAATCCAGAAGACACATTTTCGGTCTAATTTGATTTGAATTCACTAATATTCACCATCCATAGGGATTCAAAACACACGTTTGAAAACTATCTCTGACACAAATGATCTCCTTCTCACAGCCAAGCTGCCTCTTGCAGTTTGAACAGAGAAACACTTTGTCACTGCTTGGCTTTTATGGTAGATAGGATTCCTATCCTTAAGAACTGTATGTACCAACTTTAGAAAAATGTATCCAAAAAGTATGTCTATCTGTATGAAGGGACTGAGGGTGGAGTAAGTTTTACCAGTCCAGTGAAGAATTCTTTAGGCTCTGATGTGTTTCCCACTAGTTGTTCCAGAAGGATCTCTAGCCTCCTCTGACTCGATTGGTTGTGACTCAGCTCTGCCCAGCGCTCAGCCCCTCCCACCGCCTCTACACACAAGAAGCACAAGAAGAACTTGCAGGCTGTTGCATTTCACAAGTAGATGCAGGAATAATACCAGCAAACACCAAATCATGGGCAGTGGTGGCAAGGTGTTGAGTGTGTGTGTGTGTGTGTGTGTGTGTGTGTGTGTGTGTGTGTGTGTGTGTGTGTGTGAGTGTGTGTGTGTGTGTGTGTATGTGCGTCACCTGCACACTTGTTCCAGTGCGGCCTGGGAGTTGAGCTCTTTCTGAAACGTTCCAGATCGTTCTGCAGGCCGTCTCTCTCCGAGGTCATCTGCCTGTGGAGCTCCAGGAGGGTGTCATACTCATGACGCATCAGCTCGTAGTCTGACTGCAATGTCTCGATCTGGACAGCAAAACAAACCCACCATCAGCGCTTTACACGGCCTAGCAGGACAAAGAACAGTGCTGGTCAGTACTTAAAGTAGGACTGCCGTGGGCTTGTGCGTCATACAATAAATGTAGGCCGAGCCTACACTGAGTTTGTAGAATAAATTGCTTGAAATATGAACCCTGAAACCCAGCGTCAATTACTTAACCTTCCACGAACGCTTCATCAACATGTCTTTTAACTCAACATGAACCTTTTTAAAACGTACTTATCAACATGCATACATCGTCTTGGTAACATGAACTACATCTCTATGTGTATCCTTGTTCATCTATATGAAAGGGCTTTTCATTGCAGATTTACGAAATAACTCTTTGATAACTCGTTGATTCAATAACTCGTTGATTCAATTTGGATTCATCCATAATATTCACACCGGGTTACAAACATGTACTGTGTTTCCCACATTGTGTATGAGTGTTTCCCACAGTGTGTATGAGTGTTTCCCACAGTGTGTATGAGTGTTTCCCACAGTATGTATGAGTGTTTCCCACAGTGTGTATGAGTGTTTCCCACAGTGTGTATGAGTGTTTCCCACATTGTGTATGAGTGTTTCCCACAGTATGTATGAGTGTTTCCCACAGTGTGTATGAGTGTTTCCCACAGTGTGTATGAGTGTTTCCCACATTGTGTATGAGTGTTTCCCACAGTGTGTATGAGTGTTTCCCACAGTGTGTACTGTGTTTCCCACATTGTGTATGAGTGTTTCCCACAGTGTGTATGAGTGTTTCCCACAGTGTGTATGAGTGTTTCCCACAGTGTGTATGAGTGTTTCCCACAGTGTGTATGAGTTTTTCCCACAGTGTGTATGAGTGTTTACCACAGTGTGTATGAGTTTTTCCCACAGTGTGTATGAGTGTTTCCCACAGTGTGTATGAGTGTTTCCCACATTGTGTATGAGTGTTTCCCACAGTGTGTATGAGTGTTTCCCACATTGTGTATGAGTGTTTCCCACAGTGTGTATGAGTGTTTCCCACATTGTGTATGAGTGTTTCCCACAGTGTGTATGAGTTTTTCCCACAGTGTGTATGAGTGTTTCCCACAGTGTGTATGAGTGTTTCCCACAGTGTGTATGAGTGTTTCCCACAGTGTGTATGAGTGTTTCCCACAGTGTGTACTGTGTTTCCCACAGTGTGTATGAGTGTTTCCCACAGTGTGTATGAGTGTTTCCCACAGTGTGTATGAGTGTTTCCCACATTGTGTATGAGTGTTTCCCACAGTGTGTATGAGTTTTTCCCACAGTGTGTATGAGTGTTTCCCACAGTGTGTATGAGTGTTTCCCACAGTGTGTATGAGTGTTTCCCACAGTGTGTATGAGTGTTTCCCACAGTGTGTACTGTGTTTCCCACAGTGTGTATGAGTGTTTCCCACAGTGTGTATGAGTGTTTCCCACATTGTGTATGAGTGTTTGAGTACCTTTATCAGGCTCTCATGGTGTGTGTGTTCCAGCGACTCCCAGTCTCTCCGAGGGACCACGTCTCCGTACTCTGCATGCAAACGGTTGAGCTCCACCTGTGCTCTGGTCAGGTCCTCTCTACACACCCTCAGACACAGCTCCACCTGCACAGGGTCCTTACTCTCCAACTCTGGCACAAGGAAAGACAAGGTTCACCGCAGATGTAGGCACACGTGACTCTTGTTCAAATGCATTTCTCACATATAAGTATACATAAAGCATCCCATCAGGCCTATTTTGACCAACCAGACCACAGTTGAACCATGGATGCCATCTTTAAAACACTGTAGATTGACATGAATTCATGTCAATGTTCATTGAATGCTTTGGAGGAGTTCAAAAGATGATTTTTGTTACCGCTTTGCTGCTCCTCGTCTGCCTCCTCCTCCCCTCCACAGCTCGTGCTGCTGAGGTTGGTGATGAGCAGCTTGCGGGCGTCTCTCTCCTCACGGTACATCAGGTACTGAGCTGCCAGTTCATCCTGAAGACTGCTCACCTGGAGCAGGAGAGCACAAACCAAGAGCGTTATCTAAAACCAGTGGCTTTCTGAGAGTATGGAGTGTAACAGAAGCCAGAGCGTCATCTAAAACCAGCGGCTTTCTGAGAGTACGGAGCGTAACAGAAGCCAGAGCGTCATCTAAAACCAGTGGCTTTCTGAGAGTATGGAGCGTAACAGAAGCCAGAGCGTGATCTAAAACCAGTGGCGTTTCTGAGAGTACGGAGCGTAACAGAAGCCAGAGCGTCATCTAAAACCAGTGGCTTTCTGAGAGTACGGAGCGTAACAGAAGATCCGGTCGTGTTCGTACCTCTGCCTGCATGGCACAATGCTTCTCCTTCATGTTCTCCATGACCTTCTGCAGACGGAGGCGTTCCTGTTTCAGAGCTCTGACCTCCGACCTCTCCTCCTCCCTCAGACCCATAATCCTCCTCTCGCACTCCTCGGACACCATCACCAGCCTGGCTCGCAGCGGCTGCAGCTCACGCACCTGGTCCCGCAGGTACGCTGCAGGTAAACCATTCTAGTCATGCACACAGTCTGTTATACCCGTACCATGCAAGTAAATACAGCATGTCATTACAAGTGATTCATTTGGCACTCTGAGATTCTTATGAATGAAGAGCGCGTTACAAATAAAATGAATTATTATTATTATTATTTATTTATAGAAAGTTAACTCTCTATATCTGCCGTATGTTAGCTATATGCCTGTAGTGTGTCTCAAATACATTTGACAAATACTGTATACGGTACAGCAATGTGACCCACCTAATGTAACCTCGTATTCATTCTTAATGGCAGAAAGAAGAGGCTTGTATGTTTTGAAGTCCTCAATGAAGCAGTCAAAGACCTCTCGGTAGGCCTATTTGAAATAGGCACAGAGGCGTTTAGGTTGCAAGATAACGGGTGTACAGGTTTGTATGAGAGGTTGGTGGTGTGATGCACATGGGACCTGTAGTTTCCTCTCCTGTACTTGGGGTGTCTGAGGGTCGATCACCTGCAGCTCCCTCCTCAGGTAACCCTCGAGCTGCTGGAGGAACTTGGGCTTTGCCACCTGTCCACCAAACTCATCGCCACATCTACAGGTGCAGAACAGGACTCAAGTTTACTATAGTGTAAATATGTATATATATATGTTCAATCTATAATTGTATTGTTTTAGTGTCTGAGAGCTGCTACCTTAATTTCGTTGTACTTGTGCAATGACAAATAAATATATTCTATTCTATTCTAATTTATTATATTTTAAAAGCATATTTACAGATATTTCCCTATTTGTAATCTACATTGAGGTAAACGATATATAATCAAACTGTATTTGTATAGCCCTTTTTAGAAGCCCTATCACAGAGGGCTTTACAAACACCCATTAGAACTGCACCCAAACCAACCTAAACCCTCGACGATATCTGTATGACTATTGATTACATGCATGATTAAACAGTACATGGTTTATACAGGTCCAGTCCAAGCTCAAGGGACTGAAGCAGACAGACTGTAGTTAGAGGGTGCAGACAGATTAGTGTTATGATTCATTCAGGTCAGGTTGGTGGAGTCTGTTGAAGGTTCTGTTACCCGTGGTTCCTGATCTTGCCCCCTGCCCCATGGCTCCGCCCACTCTGCACCAACTGGGAGGAGATGTGGGCGGGCCAGGTGGAGAAGTAACTCGTTGTCCAGTTCACCTTTCAGGTACAGTACACACACACACACACACATATTGATTCTGTTTCAAAGCACGTACTGTACGAACGGTTTGGCGAGCTGGATAACTGACATATCATGAGTATATTTGTAGAGACAGATAAACAAGGTAGCCTGCCAGCTAGCAGGAGTATTACTCTGGTAATAGATGCTGTGCGTTTGGCTGCACCTGTTTCCTCTTCTGTCAGACGTGTTTTACACTGACTCGAGCCGCTGTCCAGCTGATACTTAGACGATTGTCTGGAAAATAGATGATACGTAATCTTAACCCACCCTCTGTCTTACTCTTTGGCGGGTAGCTAGTTAGTCTACTGTAATGTTTGCAATGCTTCAAGCTTGCTGGCTGGTGCATTAATAAAGTGTAATTCACTTGCCTTCCTGGCACTGATATAGGTGGTAATCGCGTTTCTTTCTGTGTCGACATCTGAAAAAGTTGGTTTGAACACTACATGAATTAATTGTAATTATATCTCATAACTTTTCGTATTTATTGGCTAGCTAGTTGGCTAGCAGGTCGCTTCCAGTGGCTTGACGTCAACTGTGTTTTGTTTACACAACGTTGTCATGGACACGAAGGACCCTAGAAAGGACCCACATAGTAGCCCATGGTACTCCGGATCAATTATTAAAACTGTAAAAGCGAACAAAACCTTTTAGATAGACCTTTTAAATATTATATTTTAGGACTGCAATACAATCAGATATTTTTGCAGAATGACTTACGGGTTTGTAAATTAATAGGACGTAGACATATACCAGCGGCGTTTGTAATTTGTTTACATCTACACATTTCTGATTCTTGTCACCCATGTTTTTTTTTATTTGTTATTACAATATCTACAAATTGGTTTGTTTCAGGGTTGTAGTGCACACATGGCCTAATGCAATTAAATAACAAACACACATATTACATATGCTGCATGTCATTAGGTTATCAAGTTATCTCTAAACTGCACGTTGGCAGCTCTTGAGAAATGTCCACCAACATGTACAGTACATTAAAACCCCTCTAAAACTACATGTCCTAGCTTCCTTTTCATAGAGAAAAACACACGAACGAGCGATAGGTGGTTGAGGGCCCTGTAGTTGATTCGTGAAAGCTCGCTAGTGGACGGTCTTGGCATTAAACTACACTACCCACACTTCATGTTGACTACAGTAGCGACAGAACGTTGGTTATCCGGGGATATCACACCACTGCTGTTTCTCTCAGTCCATCTCACTCTCACCCAGTGTCAACGGACTGACAAGGCATAGAAAACAAACCAAAGGAAGACATCTCACACCGACAATGGCAGAGCTTGGAGCGGGGAGCCTGCTGTTAGGGGATCCTGCTTTTAACTACCAGGAGCACGAACTGAACGAACGATTAAAACGACTCTATCCCGCCGTGAACGAGGAAGAGACCCCGCTACCCCGATCTTGGAGCCCCAAGGATAAATACAGTTACATCGGGCTTTCACAGAACAATCTGCGGGTCCATTACAAAGGTAGCTACTTTTACACAAATGGCAACAAGTACATCATTTGGATAGTTGGCACGGGGTCTTGCTGAAATATGTCATGTACTTTGAGGGTCACAAGCGTCGTAGATATCTGGCTTTATGCGATTAGCTATGTGTGTGCAATCTCCCAGATCTAGTTTGAGCTGCCTCTACGTCCCTCTTGCTTTGTTTCACAAGAGGAAAGAGGAATGCCCAAATGGTTGAACTCGAGAGCTAACGTTAATCATGACAGTATTGAAGCAAATTCGTTTCTCAAGCTAACCTTCATCATCACGGCTTTGTTCTTTGCAGATATATTAAACTACCATATTCTGCCCCTTACATAAGACGTATTTGTAATCGACATGTTACGATTTATGTGCAACGTTTGCTATACTTTATTGGTGGCTACCGCAGCTTCAATAACACGACGCATTGCCACTGGTCAGCATTGGTTATGGTTGCCAGTTAGCAATGTTTCTAGCTTAGTGACAAGCAACTATCCGATGAGGAACTGCAAGCCTTCATTTGGCTAACGTTAGCCACCTAGCCACTAGCTAGTAAGTTACGCTAGCTCTGCAAAAGTAGAATGTCACTGATAGCTAGCTTATGTTTTGAAAACAGGTCAATTGTATAGCCAGCTGGATGCAGTTATAGCTATCTTCAATCAATTTAGCTAGCTCTACAAACAAACATAACCTAGTTTTTTTTATGTTGAGGCTGACACAAAACATGACATAATTTGCGAAACATCACTTGACCTGTTAATTGATGTTTGTTTACGTGATATGAAATGGTATTCAAACCATGGCACATTTTGTACGACGGTTCAGTGAACACATTCTGGATGTTGGTTCTAGAATGGGTGAATCATTTTTCACGCGGACTGACGTCTATAAGCTCTCGACTATTAGACGGATTCCACTGAGATCTTTATGTACTCAATAGAACAGCTCCCTAGTCTGCCATGTCTAGCTAACCTCCCCAGCTACAGCTACTGCGAGGGAGGAGGCCGCGGCCCGCTGGCAGTTTAGCAAAATTACATACAAATCAAATGGTGTCTCGTTTACACTAAGATTGACATGGCTTTATAATAACGGATTGTAGAAATGCAATCCTACTTAAAGGGCGCAATGTGTTTGATAATTAACTGTCACATACGATATCCCCTATTTGATAGGCGTGTTGTCATCTATCAGAAAGCCTGCTGTCAGTGTATGTAGTGGCTGTGTGTCTTCCACCAGGGGACTATGTCCTGCATCCCTGTGTGAACTAGCATTGCCATAGAAAGCACTGTCTGACATGGATCCCCCAGTGTCATATACCAGGTCTTTGAACAGTATTATTATTACAGAGTATTCCTATATACGTATATAGACTATCGATTTATAGGCTAATTCGTTTTTGAAGCCTTCTGGTTGACATCAGGTAAAAAAATTGGCTGTGCTGGATCTTAAGTTCAAGGTAGTCAGGGTTAGGCCAATATCTTGATACAAAACTAACAACACCTTGTTTCAAAGCTGTGATTGTACCTGTGGGTTGTGGAGACATTTGTCATGTTCAGGCCCTGTGTGTCTATAACTCAATGACATTTGCTAGTGTCCAGGCTGTAGGAATGTGCTGTTAAAAAAAAATATATATACATATATATTGCGATCATTTTAAATAATCGTGTGGCCTAAGAGTTCATATGTAGGTGAAAAAAGCGTGTTTCTGTCAGTGGGCCACAGGGTCTGTAGCGTTGTTGTAAGAGAGAAGGTGTAACTGCTTCGTATGCTGTTCTGTTCAGCCAGTAGCTGTTGTCTCTCAGACGGCTGACCTGTGACCCCGCCATAGGGTGGCTTGCTGGAATGAACCTTGCCTCAGTGGGTCAATGTTGTGCTCTCTTAATCAATTTCTCTAATCTCTCAAGCTGTAGCTACAGGGAGCAGGGTAGTTTTACAGGTGTGTGTGTGTGTGTGTGTGTGTGTGTAGGGGGGGATTAGGGAGGCATCAGGGAGCAATGTCTTGGCTTTACAGCGGGGTTAAGGTTGCTATCGGGTAGGTTTAGCAGTGAGGGATTGATCGATGGATTGAATGATTGATCAAATTAAAATAAAAGGGTTAGACTAGGGTTTGGTATTAAAAAACAGGGTAGGGAAATGGTAGTTAGAAGGATTCAAATGAACCCGTGTTATGAATTGTGCTCATGTGAGTGAGAACGTGAGTGAGCCCGAGCTTATGTCTCTCTGGAGAGCTGTTGTGAAACCTGTGTTGTGGGTATTAATAGCTGTAAGTGTGTATGCATAGGCTACTCCATTTCACATGGCTATTTGTCTGTGTGCTGTATTCCTGTCAGCTGTGTGTGTGTGTGTGTCAGTGTATGGTGGGGTAGTCCTGATGGTTGTGTGTGTGTGTGTGTGTGTGTGTGTGTGTGTCAGTGTAAGGTGGGGTAGTCCTGACGGTTGTGTGTGTGTCAGTGTAAGGTGGGGTAGTCCTGATGGTTGTGTGTGTGTGTGTGTGTGTCAATGTGTCAATGTGTAAGGTGGGGTAGTCCTGACGGTTGTGTGTCTGGTCATGGAGTGCCCGTTTGAGGTTTTGGTTACAGACAGACAGAGGGGCTCTATAAATAGCAGTGGAGTGCAGCAGTGGAGGCATCCCAGGCCTCATCAGAGCTGGTACTAACACACTGCTGGTCCTAATGAGGCCACCAGCACTGCACTGGCTGCACTGCACTGCACTGCTCTCTGGATCCAGCTAGTGTGATCATGAACAGGACTGTATTGCTAACTTCCACTGTGTGTAGGTGTGTGTGTGTGCCCATGCTTTGGGACAGTGGTCAGTGTGTGATAGTGTACGTCACATGAACTTGCCCTGTCACATTCTGCCCTGGCCCCCGAGGTATCCTGTTAGCAACCAACTAGAAGGGTTAGGGTTACGCACGCACGCACACACACACACACACACACACACACACACTCGCACACACACACACTCACACACACATACTCACACACACACTACTCACACACACACACTCACTCACACACACACACACACATACACGCACACACACACACACACACACACACACACACACACATGGGGTTGGCTGAGCGGTACATGTGGCAGCAGAAGTGAGAGGACAGTTATGAACTCACTACTTTGACCGTGATGTTGGTTTAGGCAAGTTGACCTCTACAACCTTGTTTACTCACTGACACTGGGTGACTGATCTCCACTGGAGTGGTGGAGGAGGAGATGTGGATCAGAACAGGAACGGGAGTGTCGGCGTGTTCTACAGCACATATAGGGAGTCGTGTTGTGTTCTAGGACAGAACTCTGGGGTGGTACTTTGTGTTCTAAGTCAGAAGTCTGGTGTAGAAGTGTGTTCCAGGACAGAACTCTGGGGTAGTGTTGAATATTGTATCACATAACTCTTGAGTGGGAACATGTTCTAGAACATAACTGTGGGGTGGTAATGTTCTAGAACAGAACTTTGAATAGGTAACATGTTCTGGAACAGAACTGTGGGGTGGTAATGTTCTAGAACAGAACCTTTGAATAGGTAACATGTTCTAGAACAGAACGCTGTGGTGTTAACACGTTCTAGAACAGAAAACGTGGCTCTCAATTGCCAATTTCACTGCTGTATGACGTTTTCCCACGTTCCCAATAAACATATTTGAAACGACATGTTCTAGAACAGAACTCTGGGGTAGCGGCATGCGTAGAAAGTTGCCTGTGTGTCCTGGAGCGTGTGGGACGTAGGCAGCGAACACGGCGCGCGTACCTCGGGCACAAAGCGTTCAACACGTCCCAGCCCTCCCTCATGGCCGCTATGTGCTCCCCTCGCAGGCCACGGGAAGAACCACAAGGATGCGGCGTCCGTCAGAGCCACACACCCCATCCCGGCCGCCTGTGGCATCTACTACTTCGAGGTGAAGATCGTCAGCAAGGGACGCGATGGGTGAGTTTACTTTGGACCCCGGCGCACTCCCACTAACCCACCAGTTAGCCTGGAATAGTGACCCGGTTGTTGATCTGTTGCCATGGCGTTGTGATGATGATAATCATGTTGCTGTTGTTGTGCAGGTACATGGGGATCGGTCTGTCTGCCCAGGGGGTGAACATGAACAGACTGCCTGGTGAGTAGCAGAGGACCAGCAGGCTGGCCTGGTGGCCTGGCTGTCACTGTGCTGCTGAGACTGAGATCAGGACATGCCCAGACTTGTTACCGAACCATTTGCAGTGAGGGGAGAGGAGGTGGATTCCGTGAGGTTTCATAGAACATGCTACGACTCCTCAACGACACTCTCTAGAGTCTCTAGTCTTTTTCAGATTCATGAATAGAAACGGGGGGGGGGCAGCAGGGGGGGGGGCAGTGGGTGTTCAGACCACGTCACGCTGCAGAAGGCAGATTCACACAGGGCTGATGTCGCTCTGGGGTTGTCGTGGCAACCCTCCCATTGTGGCCTTGTGGCCTACCTGAGCTAGGAGACTGTGGACTCATCCAGCCAATTCTACACACACCCTCACTCTCTCTCTCTCTGCAGATCTCTTTGTCAGTATGTCTGTGACACAAACGTTAGAGAATGACGTGGAAGCGTGTGCACGTGTGTGGGAATTGACTTGCGCTCATTGTTACAAAATATATTATTTTGCAACATTCTAGTACACGGCGAAGAGATTACACTTGATTGCATTACGGTGTTGTGTGTATGCCGTGTGTGTCTTTGTGTATATGACTGTGTGTGTGTGTGTGTGAGAGAGAGTGCAGGCTGACCTCAGTGTGTCTGATCCCATGGTGGAGGCCTGCCATTTCATCTGCCTGTAGGAGCAGTGAGCAGAGGGCTTTAGAGGCGATATCCCTGTCAGCAGATTAATCTAATACTGCCAGTTCACACACAAGCCGTGTCCCCTCTCTCTCGCTCTCCCTCTTGTCGTGGGCCTCGCTCGCCCTCTCGCTCTCCCTCTTGTCGTGGGCCTCGCTCGCCCTCTCGCTCTCCCTCTTGTCGTGGGCCTCGCTCGCCCTCTCGCTCTCCCTCTTGTCGTGGGCCTCGCTCGCCCTCTCGCTCTCCCTCTTGTCGTGGGCCTCGCTCGCCCTCTCGCTCTCCCTCTTGTCGTGGGCCTCGCTCGCCCTCTCGCTCGCCCTCTTGTCGTGGGCCTCGCTCGCCCTCTCGCTCTCCCTCTTGTCGTGGGCCTCGCTCGCCCTCTCGCTCTCCCTCTTGTCGTGGGCCTCGCTCGCCCTCTCGCTCTCCCTCTTGTCGTGGGCCTCGCTCGCCCTCTCGCTCGCCCTCTTGTCGTGGGCCTCGCTCGCCCTCTCGCTCTCCCTCTTGTCGTGGGCCTCGCTCGCCCTCTCGCTCGCCCTCTTGTCGTGGGCCTCGCTCGCCCTCTCGCTCGCCCTCTTGTCGTGGGCCTCGCTCGCCCTCTCGCTCGCCCTCTTGTCGTGGGCCTCGCTCGCCCTCTCGCTCTCCCTCTTGTCGTGGGCCTCGCTCGCCCTCTCGCTGTCAGCCTCCTCCTCACACAGGCCCGTCTGGCTGACCGTCAGGCTGACCGTCTGGCTGACCGTCTGGCTGACCGTCTGGCTGACCGTCTGGCTGACCGTCTGGCTGACCAGACGAGCTCTGTCCCTACAAGACCTGTTCTGTTTATAACACCGTCCTCTCCAGCGCTGGACTGGGAGTGTTGTACCTCTCATCTTAACCACACACACACACACACACACACACACACACACACACACACACACACACACACACACACACACACACACACACACACACACACACACACACACACACACACACACACACACACACACACACACACACACAAACACGCAATAACTCACTCAGAGTATTTATGCTGCACTGGTTGACTATGACTCACCAGGGGTCATCTAGTCAAGTTCAGCTCCCCCTGCTGGTCATCCAGAGTACTACACAGTGGAAACCACAGCGGGGGGGATATCTATGCGTTCTCTCTCTCCCCTAAATGACAAACCTTTTCTGTGTGTGTGTGTGCGCGCTTCCAAGGTTGGGACAAACACTCGTACGGTTACCACGGGGACGACGGGCACTCCTTCTGCTCCTCGGGGACGGGCCAACCGTACGGGCCCACCTTCACCACGGGCGACGTGATTGGCTGCTGCGTGAACCTGATCAACAACACCTGCTTCTACACCAAGAACGGCATCAGCCTGGGTGAGTTCTGCTGCCGTGCACGGGCCGCTAGCACTGCGGACGCAATCTAGAATAGCATCAAGGATCTAGAATAGCATCAAGGATCTAGAATAGCATCAAGGATCTAGAATAGCATCAATAACATTCTGATGGCTGCTTCGCTGCTCTGGAATCTGGATCTCATCTGTCTGTGTGGTGTGTGTGTGTGTGTCCTGCAGGTGTGGCCTTCACAGACCTGCCAGTGAGTATTTAGTATGGTGTGTTGTTTCAAGCCCTGGGAATACATGTTGAACATGTACATGATGTGAATGTCCATCCCTGGTTTGGGGATCAAACATAAAAGAACGTGGTTGTTGGGTCCTGTTGGAAAGTGCAGAGGTGGAGGCTATTAGAAAGTCATTTGAACAATAATGTTTAATCATATATATACAGATTATTCTATATTTATTGATCCATATTTAATAATATACTTGTAGTGACCTAGTAACCTCCTGACCTGTGTCACCACCCCCCCCCCAGCCCAACCTGTACCCCACAGTGGGCCTGCAGACCCCAGGGGAGATCGTGGACGCTAACTTCGGCCAGCAGCCGTTTGTGTTCGACATCGAGGACTACATGTCTGAGTGGCGGGCAAAGATCCACGGCATGATCGCCCGCTTCCCCATCGGAGAGAGGCTGGGGGAGTGGCAGGCCGTGCTACAGAAGTAACAACACACAAACACTCACGTTTACACACTCACGTATACACACTCACACACTCACGTATACACACTCACGTATACACACTCACGTATACACACTCACGTATACACACTCACGTATACACACTCACGTATACACACGCTCACGTATACACACTCACATATACACACTCACGTATAAACACTCAAGTATACACGCTCACGTATATAAACTCACGTATACACACTCACGTATACACGCTCACGTATACACGCTCACATATACACACTCACATACACACACTCACGTATACACGCTCACGTATACACACTCACGTATACACACTCACATATACACACTCACGTATACACACTCACATATACACACTCACGTATACACACTCACGTATACACACTCACGTATACTACACACTCACGTATACACACTCACGTATACACACTCACGTATACACACTCACGTATACACACTCACATATACACACTCACGTATACACGCTCACGTATACACGCTCACGTATACGTGCACGTTCACACACATTCACTTGCACTTAAGCGCACACACACTCACATTCTCCCACACAGTCATTCACACACACACACACACACACACACGTGTTGCTGGCGTACTAACCTGTACCCTTTACTCTTCCCCAGCATGGTGTCCAGTTACCTGGTGCATCATGGGTACTGTGCCACGGCAACAGCCTTCGCTAGGGCAACAGAGACGTCGATTCTAGAGGATCAAACCTCCATAAAGAACAGGCAGAGTGAGAAACACTGCGTACTACACACTACATCCTGCACACTGTGTACTACACACTACATCCTGCATACTGTGTACTACACACTACATCCTGCATACTGTGTACTACACACTACATCCTGCATACTGCATACTATACACTACACACTGCACACACTGTGTACTACACACTACATCAGGGGAAATCTGAACAACAGTTAGCCGTCTAACCTCCTGTTTGAGTGTGTCTAAACGTTGGGTCTCTGTCCAACAGGAATACAGAAGCTGGTGTTGGCTGGCAGAGTAGGAGAAGCCATAGAGATCACCCAGCAGCTGTACCCTGGCCTGTTAGAACACAACCCAAACCTACTCTTCATGTTGAAGTAAGTCTGACACCAGCCTGACGCAGACACCCCCTCACCCCGCTCGACCCCCCTGCCTGGCTGCCTGTCGCTGGCTGCACACCCCAGGAGATTACAGGCTGCCCTCGGATGATAAGGAACCGACTCGTCGCTCGCGGAGGGTTAGGGGGCGTGGAGAGTGGCCAGACACTTGGGTGACGTGTGTTGTAGGGAAACAGCTGAGCTAACAGCTAAAGCTAAAACAATGACCCAGTCAGTTGCAGAATGAAGGAGGAGTCAGTTGCAGAATGAAGGAGGAGTCAGTTGCAGAATGAAGGAGGAGTCAGTTGCAGAATGAAGGAGGAGTCAGTTGCAGAATGAAGGAGGAGTCAGTTGCAGAATGAAGGAGGAGTGAGTTGCAGAATGAAGGAGGAGTCAGTTGCAGAATGAAGCAGAGCCAGTCAGTCCTGACGGAGGTCACAGGGTCACTCCCCCGAGCTGCTGAGGTGAAGCTCTGGGATAGATTAGTCCTGCCTGGGGCTGTGTGCGGCTAGTCCTGCCTGGGGCTGTGTGCGGCTAGTCCTGCCTGGGGCTGTGTGCTGCTAGTCCTGCCTGGGGCTGTGTGCTGCTAGTCCTGCCTGGGGCTGTGTGCTGCTAGTCCTGCCTGGGGCTGTGTGCTGCTAGTCCTGCCTGGGGCTGTGTGCGGCTAGTCCTGCCTGGGGCTGTGTGCGGCTAGTCCTGCCTGGGGCTGTGTGCGGCTAGTCCTGCCTGGTCCTGCCTGGGGCTGTGTGCTGCTAGTCCTGCCTGGGGCTGTGTGCGGCTAGTCCTGCCTGGTCCTGCCTGGGGCTGTGTGCTGCTAGTCCTGCCTGGGGCTGTGTGCGGCTAGTCCTGCCTGGGGCTGTGTGCTGCTAGTCCTGCCTGGGGCTGTGTGCTGCTAGTCCTGCCTGGGGCTGTGTGCTGCTAGTCCTGCCTGGGGCTGTGTGCGGCTAGTCCTGCCTGGGGCTGTGTGCTGCTAGTCCTGCCTGGGGCTGTGTGCTGCTAGTCCTGCTTGGGGCTGTGTGCGGCTAGTCCTGCCTGGTCCTGCCTGGGGCTGTGTGCGGCTAGTCCTGCCTGGGGCTGTGTGCGGCTAGTCCTGCCTGGGGCTGTGTGCTGCTAGTCCTGCCTGGGGCTGTGTGCTGCTAGTCCTGCCTGGGGCTGTGTGCTGCTAGTCCTGCCTGGGGCTGTGTGCTGCTAGTCCTGCCTGGGGCTGTGTGCTGCTAGTCCTGCCTGGGGCTGTGTGCTGCTAGTCCTGCCTGGGGCTGTGTGCTGCTAGTCCTGCCTGGGGCTGTGTGCGGCTAGTCCTGCCTGGTCCTGCCTGGGGCTGTGTGCTGCTAGTCCTGCCTGGGGCTGTGTGCGGCTAGTCCTGCCTGGTCCTGCCTGGGGCTGTGTGCTGCTAGTCCTGCCTGGGGCTGTGTGCTGCTAGTCCTGCCTGGGGCTGTGTGCTGCTAGTCCTGCCTGGGGCTGTGTGCTGCTAGTCCTGCCTGGGGCTGTGTGCGGCTAGTCCTGCCTGGGGCTGTGTGCTGCTAGTCCTGCCTGGGGCTGTGTGCTGCTAGTCCTGCCTGGGGCTGTGTGCTGCTAGTCCTGCCTGGGGCTGTGTGCTGCTAGTCCTGCCTGGGGCTGTGTGCTGCTAGTCCTGCCTGGGGCTGTGTGCTGCTAGTCCTGCCTGGGGCTGTGTGCTGCTAGTCCTGCCTGGGGCTGTGTGCTGCTAGTCCTGCCTGGGGCTGTGTGCTGCTAGTCCTGCCTGGGGCTGTGTGCTGCTAGTCCTGCCTGGGGCTGTGTGCTGCTAGTCCTGCCTGGGGCTGTGTGCTGCTAGTCCTGCCTGGGGCTGTGTGCTGCTGTGGAGAGAGCAGATTAGTGAGCTGCTGTTCATGTCTTGACAGTCCTCCAAGACAAACATGTAATCTCACACTCTCCAGAACCTGTCTGATCAGTGCCTGAGGTCTGTGCCTTTTGAAAGTTTCGATGTTCTGAGTTTTGACAAGAAAACAACCGCTGGCCTTTATTTCCTTCCCTGGAAGATCGAGTTCTAGTCCTGTTATTCCAGACTGCTGAAGACGTCCCTGTAGCTACTGACTGACTCGGCTGTTGTGTTTTAAGTATGTCAGGACTTTGACGGCCTGTTTCTCTGACCATCTACACCTCTCCCGTGCCTGCGCTGACCACTTCCTGTTCCTCCCAGGTGTCGTCAGTTTGCGCTGACCACTTCCTGTTCCTCCCAGGTGTCGTCAGTTTGCGCTGACCACTTCCTGTTCCTCCCAGGTGTCGTCAGTTTGTGGAGATGGTGAACGGTACGGACAGCGAGGTGCGCTGTTTCAGCCTGCGCTCGCCCAAGTCCCAGGACAGCTACCCCGTCTCCCCCAGCCTCAGCCCCCGCCAAGGGGCCACCAACCCCCACCTGCACACTGGAGGTACACACACACACACACACACACACCAACCCTCACCTGCACACTGGAGGTACACACACACACACACACACACACACACACACACACACACACACACACACACCAACCCTCACCTGCACACTGGAGGTACGCACACACACACCACACACACCAACCCTCACCTGCACACTGGAGGTACACACACACACACACGCACACACACACACCTATACACACACACAAGGAAGCACATGCATTAATACATACAGGAACTCGGATGTCATTTAGCAGCCATGTACTCAGTCATGTGGACAGGAGAGTGTCTGTAGCTACAGGAGGGTGTGTATGCAGAGTGGGTCCTCTCTAACTGTCCCACCGCCCTCCCCCAGGAACAGACAGCCCCACCTGCAGTAACGGAGTGACCCCGCCCAACAAGAACAAGAGTCACAGCAAGTACCCCGGAGTAAGCTCCGCCTCCTCCTCCTCAAGCTCCTCCCCTTCCTCCGTCAACTACTCTGAATCCAACTCCTCCGACTCGACCAAGTCTCAGCCTCACAGCACCAACAGCAACCAGGAGACCAGGTGTGTGTGTGTGACTACCCATACGATTGTGTGACTGTGTGTTCAAACATGAAAGTGTGTGTACTTATGAGCTGTGTCGTGACGTGTCACTGTGACGTGTGTGTGTGTGTGTGTGTGTGTGGTGTGTGTGTGTGTGTGTGTGTGTGTGTGTGTGTGCGTCCGGTGAAGTGACAGTGAGATGGAGATGGAGGCGGAGTCTTACACTAACGGCGTGACTGACAGCTCGTCTAGGGTGATGAACGGAACCTACAAACACCAGGAGCTGCTGCAGCCTGACGACAGCCTCGGCAACGGGCTGACAGGTACACACACACATATACACACACACGCTCACACGCATGCACTCTCACATGTACTCACATACACTCACACTCTCTCACATACACACTTCACACACTCTCACACTCTCACACTCACTCCCTCTGTCTCACGTTGTGTGGTTTCTATATAATCATTTAGTTTTGAGAGTGTCCTTCTCTAACGTGTGTGTGTCTCCAGAGGAGGGCAGCAGACAGCTGTGTGGGGGGAACCAGGCTGCCACTGAGAGGATGATCCAGTTTGGCCGCGAGCTGCAGGGTCTCAACGAGCAGCTCTGCAGAGAGTACGGCAAGAACGCCACACACAAGAAGATGTTACAGGTAGGAGGGAGGAGGTGGGGGTGGGTGGGTGGGTGAGAGGGAGGGAGGGAGGAGGTGGGGGTGGGTGGGTGGGTGAGAGGGAGGGTGAGAGGGAGGGAGGGAGGAGGTGGGGGTGGGTGGGTGGGTGAGAGGGAGGGAGGGATGGTCTCTCGAGTCCCAGCTGATCTGTGACTTGGCTTCTGTGAGAGAGACTGACCATGGCTGTTTCCCTCCCAGGATGCGTTCAGCCTCCTGGCGTACTCAGACCCCTGGACCTGTCCCGTGGGCCAGCAGCTGGACCCCATGCAGAGAGAATCCATCTGCTCTGCGCTCAACAGCGCCATCCTGGGTATGGCCCTGCACACGCACCCATGTTCAGCCTCAGCACCACACACGCCTGCTACTGAAACACAACAAGCATTAAACCCAGTACTGACTTGAACAGTCACACTGACGGATGATTAAACATCCCTTCATCTCACACATTTTAGGGATGCTCCTAACCAATTTCTCTGTGTGTCTGTGTGTGTGTGTCTCTGTGTCTCTCTGTGTGTGTGTGTGTGTGTGTGTGTGTGTGTGTCTCTGTGTGGTGTGTGTGTGTGTGTGTGTGTCTGTCTGTGTGTGTGTGTGTGTGTCCGGTCCTGACAGAGTCCCAGAACCTGCCCAGGCAGCCCCCCCTGATGCTGGCTCTGGGTCAGGCCACAGAGTGTGTCCAGCTCATGGCCCGTGTCCGCTCTGGATCCTGCTCCTTCGCCAGAGTAGACAACTTCTTGCACTAGCCCTGGTCCAGGTGGGGTACACACACACACACACACACCTGTATACACACACACACAGACCTATATACACACACACACACACCTATATACACACACATATATATACACACACACCTATATACACACACACATATATATACACACACACACCTATATACACACACACGCACACACACACCTATATACACATGGACACACACACCTATATACACACACACACACACACACCTATATATACACACACACACACACACCTATATATACACACACGCACACACACACACACACCTGTATACACACACGCACACACACACACACACCTGTATACACATGGACACGCACACCTGGCCAGTTTTAGAATATCATGGTTGTTCCCTCTCTACGCAGGTTGATGTTGCAGATTGCTGAGAAGAGGACTTATTGGTAGTGACCATGGCAACGGAAGAGAGCATGCGCGTGATTGGTGCGTCTGACCCGGAGGGGGCGGAGCAGCGTGTAGAACAGGAGAAGAAAGCTTCTTTTTAATTTAGTATTATCAAAACAATGTGTGACACTATTTAAAGATAATTAATTATTATTATGTTTATCTAGTCGTTTTTTCTAGATTTTATTTTATTTTTGTCTTTTTTTATTCTTTTTTTTCTCCTCGAGTTAGTAGTTTGTTGTGCTCATCTTGGACCGAAGAAAGATCTGTTTCCGTTTCCAGTTCTTTATGGACCTAGAATCCCGACTCAGTGTTCTGCACCGTGACATCATATCACACGCATCACCATAGCAACGCACTCTGGTCCCTCCCTCTCAGAGCTCAGGAGCCACTGAGGTCAGAGGCCATCAGAGGGGGCGGAGCCAGCAGCAGGCTGACCCCAGTGACCACTGGTCATGCATCAATTTGGGAACACACACACACACACAGAGAGAGAGAGCAAGCTGGGGTACACACACACACACACAGAGAGAGAGAGAGCAAGCTGGGGTACACACACACACACACAGAGAGAGAGAGAGCAAGCTGGGGTACACACACACACACACACACACACACAGAGAGAGAGCAAGCTGGGGTACACACACACACACAGAGAGAGAGCAAGCTGGGGTACACACACACAGAGAGAGAGAGCAAGCTTGGGTACACACACACAGAGAGAGAGAGAGAGCAAGCTGGGGTACAAGTCCAGACTGATGTGGCTGAGGGGCAAGGTAGATAGAACAGTGACATAATGTTAACATGTGGCAGCACACACTGAGCTTGGGCCAAGTAGTAAACACAGAAGTCAGACCCTCCTGGAGCTGAGTTGCTAGTTTGATCGCAGAATACCTCTCCTCTCGTCACTGAATAAAGAATTCCTTTTGCCAAAAAAACACTTAACCATACCTACAACTTCTGTACAAACCGTTCAGTAAGCCTCGTAGATCAGTCACCTCCGCCGTAGAAGCAGCACCAAACCAGACCTCACATCATCAGCACATGCTGCCTCTGCCTCCCTCCCTCCTGCTCAGTGTCATACCTCCTGGTGTTATCACTGCTGCTCAGTGTCATACCTCCTGGTGTTCTCACTGCTGCTCAGTGTCATACCTCCTGGTGTGATCACTGCTGCTCAGTGTCATACCTCCTGGTGTTATCACTGCTGCTCAGTGTCATACCTCCTGGTGTCATCACTGCTGCTCAGTGTCATACCTCCTGGTGTCATCACTGCTGCTCAGTGTCATACCTCCTGGTGTTATCACTGCTGCTCAGTGTCATACCTCCTGGTGTTATCACTGCTGCTCAGTGTCATACCTCCTGGTGTTATCACTGCTGCTCAGTGTCATACCTCCTGGTGTTATCACTGCTGCTCAGTGTCATACCTCCTGGTGTTATCACTGCTGCTCAGTGTCATACCTCCTGGTGTTCTCACTGCTGCTCAGTGTCATACCTCCTGGTGTTCTCACTGCTGCTCAGTGTCATACCTCCTGGTGTTCTCACTGCTGCTCAGTGTCATACCTCCTGGTGTCATCACTGCTGCTCAGTGTCATACCTCCTGGTGTTATCACTGCTGCTCAGTGTCATACCTCCTGGTGTTCTCACTGCTGCTCAGTGTCATACCTCCTGGTGTTATCACTGCTGCTCAGTGTCATACCTCCTGGTGTTATCACTGCTGCTCAGTGTCATACCTCCTGGTGTTATCACTGCTGCTCAGTGTCATACCTCCTGGTGTTATCACTGCTGCTCAGTGTCATACCTCCTGGTGTTCTCACTGCTGCTCAGTGTCATACCTCCTGGTGTTCTCACTGCTGCTCAGTGTCATACCTCCTGGTGTTCTCACTGCTGCTCAGTGTCATACCTCCTGGTGTTATCACTGCTGCTCAGTGTCATACCTCCTGGTGTTATCACTGCTGCTCAGTGTCATACCTCCTGGTGTTATCACTGCTGCTCAGTGTCATACCTCCTGGTGTTATCACTGCTGCTCAGTGTCATACCTCCTGGTGTTATCACTGCTTTTTTTACAGCGTTTTTAACATTTTTAACCCTCCATTTCACACACAGACACTCACGCTCACTTAGTATATTTTGTTTTGTACGTGTCATAGCTCCCCACCTCTCTCGTGATCTCTACGGTCAGTGTCGTGTCGATGCGGGGGAGTGTTTGACCCCAGTATTCCTCCCAGCTGTAGGGGGCGCTACAGTGTGGTGAATGTTAGTTTAGATAGTTGTGATGACGATGATGATGATGCTTCAGGCTTGCTGCTGGCCGCTTAGAGATTGAGCCTGACAGCCGTGAAGGTAGAACAGGACACCTGAAGACTGACGACCCTGGGCCCTGTAGAGGCCGAAGAACGGGGGTTGTGGAGGTGGTTGGGGGGGTTGTGGAGGTGGTTGGGGGGGTCCACCCTCCCCTCTGGCTGTCCTGAACAGCTCTGTGTTAAAAGCACGACAGGATCAGAAAGTTCTAGATTTCCTCCTCTGGCTGTCATGGCCACCGGAAGAAACCCTGGTGTAGCCCCGCCCCCAAATGTATATTTCCATTTTAAGAGAATTTCTGCTATAGTAAAGTTTTATTAACAATTCTATTCTAAGTGTTTGTTGTTTGTGTGTGTGTGTGTCGGACCGTAGAGATCTGCCAAGCTTCTCCCGGGAATCTGCTGCAACACACACACCTTTGCAGCTGCTCTTTTAGACAACTTCTGTTACACGCACACTTGTGAGGAGACGCGGAAACACACCTAGAAACACTGGCACCCATGCACACCTGTAGTAACACACACACACAGACAGTCCTTCGTACGAGTACGCCGTCTCTCTCAGCTCTCTTCTGTCTTGGCCTGTCTGAAGACGCTCAGCCCTGCTCCCTCTCCCACTCAGTAGCCCAGAGGTCTTCAGTCCCTGGTCCTGTTTTAGAGGGACAGGGGGTCCCTGAGGACCAGGGTCGAAGACCTCTGCAGTAGCCCCTGCTCTGGGCTGAGGACGCCGGGTAGCTTGCCTGTTCCGCAGCCGTCCGTCAGGCAGGGGTCAGGCAGGGGTCATGCAGGGGTCAAACAGGGGTCTGCAGGGGTCGGGGGGAGGTCGGAGGCGTGTTGACGGTGTTTCCTCAGGGGTCCGGGTCAGCACCAGCGCTGAAGCCTCCGCTGAAGGATTTAGGACTAATAAGACAACAAGCTGTGCACAATTGACTTCTTTATTTAGGGTTTTAAGTTCATATTTTGAGTTTTTGAGTTTAGAAATTGTGAAATGAGTCACCCTCTACTTAGCATGAAACTTTAAAAACCTTTAAAACAATTCAAAAAAAAATATATAATAAAAACATACCTATGTACTGGAAACATGCTAAAAAGAAATATTGTATTCTGTTTAATTTTGACAGAATTATTTTTATTAAAATACACATCCATAAGCATATGTTTTGTCTCTTGTTATTTTTCGTGAAATGTACTCAACCTTTTAGTCTTTTTTTGTAATCAGGAAGTGTTTCAGCCGAAGCGGAAGAGGAGGGAGAACGGGAAAGGGAGAGGCTAGGAAAGAGAAAGGGGTAGAGGATGTGGGAGGGAGGAGGAAGATTCGCCATTCTGAGGTGTAGATGATGCGGTAGAGAGAGGTTCATGAAGAGAGAGGTTCATGAAGGGAGAGAGGTGTATGAAGGTAGAGAGAGGTTCATAAAGGGAGAGAGAGGTTCAGGTAGGGAGAGAGAGGTTCATGAAGAGAGGTTCATGAAGGTAGAGAGAGGTTCATGAAGAGAGAGAGGTGTATGAAGGTAGAGAGAGGTTCATGAAGGTAGAGAGAGGTTCATGAAGGTAGAGAGAGGTTCATGAAGGGAGAGAGAGGTTCATGAAGAGAGAGAGGTTCACGTAGGGAGAGAGAGGTTCATGAAGAGAGAGAGGTTCACGTAGGGAGAGAGAGGTTCATGAAGGTAGAGAGAGGTTCATGAAGGGAGAGGTTCATGAAGAGAGAGAGGTGTATGAAGGTAGAGAGAGGTTCATGAAGGTAGAGAGAGAGGTTCATGAAGGGAGAGAGAGGTTCATGAAGGGAGAGAGAGGTTCATGAAGAGAGAGAGAGGTTCATGAAGAGAGAGAGGTTCACGTAGGGAGAGAGAGGTTCATGTAGGGAGAGAGAGGTTCACGTACGGAGAGAGAGGTTCACGTAGGGAGAATGTGGAGAGGACGGGGGGAGAGGTGGGCTGGCTTATGGAGGTCCAGGTTGATATACTGGTACAGATCTCGGACGGTCCTCCTCAGCTCTGGGACGTCTAGAGCAGGAAAGACCATGACACAAAAGAGATCAATACAGTCCTGAACTACAACTACCATCAGGCCATGCAGACTAGGGATGACGTTACCTGAGACAGACACAAAGGTGTGTGTGTTGTATCTCTGGTGCTTACATGGGATGTCTTCAGGAGCCTGTGGGTGTGAATGGTATGTCTTCTGTCTCTTCACCAGCTGTTCTCTGTTAGAGGGAGAGTTGGACACTTCTGAACACCTCCTCTTCTTCCTGATCCTGATCCCCATCTGATTGGCCTGTGTTTGGTCTCCACTCTGATTGGCCTGTGTTTGGTCTCCGCTCTGATTGGCCTGTGTTTGGTCTCCACTCTGATTGGCCTGTGTTTGGTCTCCGCTCTGATTGGCCTGTGTTTGGTCTCCACTCTGATTGGCCTGTGTTTGGTCTCCACTCTGATTGGCCTGTGTTTGGTCTCCACTCTGATTGGCCTGTGTTTGGTCTCCACTCTGATTGGCTGGCTGGCGGTGGAACTGTGGGTGTAGCAGCACTAGTGTGTCCTTCCTGGACCTCCTTCTCAACAACAAAGAACAAACAACAACAAACAACAACACCGGACCTTTAAAACACACGTGGGTAGGTGACTCAAAGCAAGCACAGGTAAAGCCGAATAACGAAGAATCAGTTCATTTCAGAATATGCTACATGGATGGATGGATTTGATGCAGTTGACCACTTGAAATTTGTCTGTAAAATAGCGATTTGATGTCACCTGGAGATCTTCTTGAAACCCTGTGAGTACAGGAATGTGGAGAGTGAGAGCAGTTCCTTCTGCCCACCGAAGACGGATAACTCCTCCCGCTGAGACGTTAGCTCCTCCTGATACAGCAGCAGGTGCACTGACACATATTTTCCATTTCCACTCCACTAGGAAAGACAGAACAGGGAGATCTGTATGGCTCACTAACCCCAAGGGTTGTAGGCTAAAGTAGGGCTTTCCGATTAATTGAATTTATCCGGATTACAATTATATTTATAATGGGTGTATCCTACAACAGTGGCCTCTTGTGTCAATCAATAACCTAACTACACATCTTTGAATGAATACAGGGACACGGATACATGAACAAAATAAAAACGTATGACTATTTTCTTGGTCTGAAATTCATCAGGGAGTCAGATGGATGAGCGGTTAGGGACATTAATCCGAAGGTTGACGGTTCGATTCCCGGCCGTGAAAAACTGACGGTGTGTCCCTGTACATACTGTAAATCGCAGTCGTATGTTGATAAGAGCGTCTGCTAAATGACTAAATGTAAATGTCTGCGAGTGCACCATCATATCCTAATCAGTAAAGGGACATTCAGTCAACAATGAAAGTACTAGTAGCCTATTCTAATTTAACGGTTTATTACGTGAATAAGACGTTAGACTCGCTGTCTAAACAGTTTCTTGCCTCTTTAGCTAGCTATTTATATTTTACTTCCCCGTGTCAGAATTCTAGTCTGTTTACATAGGCGCAATATAAATCTGGCTAATTTTCAGCATACTAGCTCTATACAGTAGGCCAGTGGTTCCCAACCCTGGTCCTCAGGGCACCCTGTCCTGCATGTTTAGATGTTTCCATGCTCCAACACACCTGATTCAAATGAATGGTCATTAGCAGGCTTCTGCAGAGCTGGATAACGACCCATTCATTTGAATCAGGTGTGTTTTTTAAACTTCAGCAGTGAGATTGAACTGTACACTGAATTTAATTTGAATATTGATTGTCGGCCAAAACCTGTTAAATTGACCAGTAGGCCTACAGCGGTTCAATGACACGTAGCTCTTATCGGCACCAGGCAACGCCAATTTAACCGTTAGCCAACACTTAACCTAGCTAGCTAGGTAGCCTACTGTAGGCGTACTAACAGAGATGTGAGATATTAGTTTGTCTCATTCTGCTTCCTTTCACCTCAAACGTTTTGATATCAGGCTTGTCCAAGATCTTCGCAAACCTTTCAAAAAACTCTGGAGGAGCAGATTCCGTTATGTGACTTTCAGATGACATGGCAATTAATTAGGGAGAATGACGTGGACTCCTGATTGATTGTTTAGCAGTGGCCAGTTGAATTGGCTATTCAATTAAATTTTAATAGGTTGCCATGGAAATCTAGGGGCGTGCAACATATCCAAATTGTATCAGGCCCTTCATCTGCATTTTCGTTCATAATTAAATATTTCGCTCGTTCTTAACCAGGAGACGGCAGCATTGCAGCGACAACAACTGTGCGATGAAATGAGAGATAATGACTGGACAAGAAAACTGCTGTCTCAGGGCTGATTAAATCACAACAATTACCTTTTCCATAATATTTTATTCTCATAATATGTCTTCTTATATAATCAGTATATCTCTATATGACATTCACAGTATAGTACAGCCAGGCCCGTCAGATTCCTACACATTCCCTGTCAAACAGGAAGCTCTCGTTAACAAATAAAAGTACAAGAATAAGAAAATATTCTCCATATTTTACACATTTATAAAATGTTATTTTACAAAAGCTCTCCCCTTTGATTAAAAATCCCTTGTTTATATTCTTCAATCACTTATATATACACATAGTTACATACTGGACCAGACACAGCAGTCTTCAGTGGTGGGGTGTGTGTGTATGCGTGTGTGTGTGTGTGTGTGTGCACAGACAGTGGTCTATAAGCAGATGATACATCATTGGCTTTTGGGAACTCAGGTGATTCGAGGGCAGAACTCTGTGTTTGTGTCCATGTGCAGTGTCCAACATACATGATCGCTTCTATCTTCTAACGATGATTTCTCTCTCCCATGGAAACATGTGATCAGCTCTCAGCTCAGAGAACTATCTGCTTCTCCTCTCCTCTCGGAACATACCGGAATCTCAGCTCTTCCCTAATTGGGACCCAGATCTGACCACCGTCCCCAAAGAGTAATTCCGCAAAGAACGATGGAGTCTGCTGTGCTACAGATGACCGAGGGACCCTCTGCTGTCTGTTTCTCTGACCAGCAGGAGGGGACTCCTCTCTCAGCCCAGCTACCTCCCCTGGCCGGGAGAGGAGAGTTACGACAGCTGTTATTGCAGCTGGATTCAGACAAGAATACATCCTGACCTGCAACAACCATGAAAACACCATATTATATAGCTCTGGTGTGGTGGGTTATTTGATCCAGTGGGGGCGTGATTCGCTGTTTCTACACATACACACACACACATACCAAAAGACCCACTGGCTCTTTCCCTCTCTCTCTCACACACACTCACACACACACTCAGAATCTACAGAAAGACAGACATCAACACCGGGAGAACTAACAAAAATCCCCTTGGTAGTTTTAGAATATCAACCACACACACACACACACACACACACACACACACACACACACACTCACACACACAGCCTCAGGTTTACATTTATAGACAGGAGTGGTCTGTGTGAACAGGGTCCCAGTGTGCATTGCTCTAGGCTCTCCAAACATGAGAGGAATTTCCTTATTTTTACCCAGTATCCCCAGCAGTAATAAGTGTGCATGTAAACAGCTGAGTCTGGCAGAGGTCACGACCCCCGAGCTAGAGCAGTAGGTCTGAGCAGTAGGTCTGTCCTCTATTGTGTGTTTGTATATTTCCGCTCATCAGAGATTAGGTCGGTGGGAGACTGGGTGGAGGAGGAAGGAGCAGGGGACGAGGACTGGAGGGGAGGAGGGGTTGAGAGGAGTAGGAGTGGAGGAGGTGTACTGGGAGTTATCGGTCGACAGGACCAGACTGCTAGTGAGGACAGTGTGGGGTGTCAGAGGATAAGACTGGGACTACAGCCACCAACACCACAGCATGTAAGAGCTCTGTGAGGACACCAGTCTGATAATGCTGTGATCTCTTATTGTTCTCCGGGCCATCGTAGGTGTCACACCCCAAAGAAAATATGACATAAATATCAGGAGGTCAAAGGCCAACTCATGGACCAATGGGCACGCATAGTGGTCAGTCAGTCAGTGACATCATAGTGTGCAGTAAATCGACATGTCTTCTAAGATATGCTTGAAAGTTAAAAGACACGTAAAAATAGACAGCAGAAGCTCCCAGATCAGGTGACTGGAGAGACCCAGGTCATGTGACTCAGGCGATCTAGGTCAAGGATTAGATGGAGTCAGGTGATTCGGGGTCATGTGATCTAGGCATGGACAAGTTGAGTGCATAGGAAGAACCAAGGCACTTCCTGTGTGGTGACAGCCACTTCCTGGAATGAAGAATGCCCTGTGTGTTCTGATGTCAGGTTGTTGATGTTCCAGTGTGTGATGTGTACGTCAGTCAGGTCATGATGCCTGGGGGTGTGTCAGACAGCTGCTGCTGGGTTGGTTGGTTGGTTCTGGTGCCAGGCATCACTGAGGATGACATCATAACTCTCTCTCTCCTCGACAGGGAGAGAGAGACGTCGTACTACCAACCAGGTCACCAGAGCATCGCCTGTGTCCGGCCTTGGGGGGAAAGTCAGTGATCCAGCGTGTTCTAGTTCCTACCAGGGTGTTTGTGGGTTTCAGGGCATTCCAAAGTGTGTGTGTTACAAGGTGATAATGTTGCCGTCCTCTCTCATGCTCTCTTGACTGCTACTGGTTCTCGCCGGGCTGGGGGCGGGGCTTCCGTTCTGGGTGGGCGTGGTCAGCGAGCTGAGCGAGGCCTTGCTGTCCGACAGCGACACGCTACTGGGCAGCGACACTGCTCTGGGGGAGGGGCCCGTGTCCCGGGGACGAGGCCGACGGGAATTCGCCGTGGTTACCGTTGCCGTTGGACACGAGGTGCGGCACGTAGGAAGGCAGGCCGTCGCTCTCGATGATGAGGTCGCCGTCCTCGTCGCTGTCGCCCTCGGCGACGCTGTTGCTGTTGCTATAGTGACTGTGGCTGACGCTCTGGGAGGAGGGGCTGGGGGCGGAGTCACGGGAGACGAAGGAGCCCCCCGCGGAGCCGGTGGAGCTGTTGGCGGCCGACGCCTTGCTCCCACGGAGCACCACGTTGTTCCTCTGATTGGCCGGTTTGACGGTGACGATGAGGTTGTGGCTGTTGGCCACCATCATGTCCGTCACCTGGTCCAGGGATTTCCCGCTGACGTCGATGCCGTTGACCTCCAGGATCTCGTCGTTGACCCCCAGCAGCCCCGTGCTCTCGGCCAGCCCCGCCCCCTCACCAGCCGGGAGATGAACACGCCCGGAACCTTCTCCACACCCTGCTGCGTCACGCGCACGCTCACCCCGTCTCGGATGTAGAAGCCCAGGGGCTTGTGGGAGCCGTGCTTGTGCAGACGCACGCGGCGGTGGGTCTCCGGCAGGATGTCCACGTCGATGATGGAGGAAATCTGCCGGAAGTCCTGGGGTAGACCAATCAGGAGCCCCGGTTTGGCTTTCTGCTGAGTTGGGCGGAGCCCCGCCAGACCCTTTCCTCCTTCGCTGGAGAGAGTTGGTGGCAAACACCACTGGCTCATCCACATCTACACACAGGGAGAAACAGAGAAAACACAGTTGAGCTTATTTAGTTTGAAATGTGTATGTATTACCCACACTGTGTTGTTGTTCTATATAATGAGTTCACTCAGTCTGGGGGAAAATCCTCAGAATAACAGACGTGTATAATTCAGTGTGGGTTCTACTGTTTATTATATCTACACTGTATCAACATGGCTGTTCGTTTGTCTGTCCTTCTACAATGCTGTCAGACTTGATTCTTCAGCTTCTCGCCCTCTCGCCCCTCCAGCCCACACACACACCCAGGCCGGTCGGAGAGCAGAGATAACACGGCCCTGGAGCAGACGGAGAGTCAGATGGAGGACGGGAGAGAGGAGCAGAATGTTGCAGACTGGATAACGGAGACACGGAGGACAGCTGACACGCTGAGGATTCCACCTCCCGTAGTCTCCAGGTCAAAGGTCAAGAGAGACGATTGGGGTTTTAATGCAGGACGAATCAACCTTTCCCTAAATGAGGTTAAAGCCACACTTCCTCGTTTGAGAGGAACTGAGACCGTCTCGTCAGAGCATGTCAGACTGCTTTACACCCGTACATAACCCCTAAATCAGCCACCCACCTTTAGGGAAAGCTCCGAATCGGAAGTCGGAATCAGAAACAGGTTTATTGCCAAGTAGGTTTGGAAAGACCCGGAATCTGCTTTGGTCTGATGGCGCGAAACAATAAACATAACGAGGAGACGAAAACAGGCCGAGTGCAAAAGTGCAGAATCCAGATCTCCTGTACGGCACCCAGCGAGCAGAGAGGAATGGAACAGGGCTGGAGAGGTTAGCTAAGGCCTGGATGTCGTTACTGAGAGAACTGCATGCTGGGAGAATGAAAGCAGAAGTCATCAACACCTCACAACGATGAGGGCAGATTCCTGCTTGTTTACCGTTTCTACTTCTGTCTCTAAAGGGAAATACACTCAAGCTGAATATTCTGGTATGTGAATGTGTTTAATGTGAGTATAGTATACGTGTGAATTTCAGCCTGTGTGTGAGTATGTGTGTGTGTGTGTGTGTGTGTGAGTGTGTGTGTGAGTGTGTGTGAGAGAGTGTGTGAGAGAGTGTGTGTGTGTGTGTGTACAGACAAGAGCTCTGTTTTCCCCCTGTCCTCCCATTAGTGTAGTCTCCCACAGAGAGAGGAGCTCTGTGTTATTAAGCAGTGAAGAAGGAGGAGGAGGAAGAGCGTGTCTGGTCTGGTAGACTCCAGGAAGAGGAGGAGGAGGAGTGTGTCTGGTCTGGCAGACTCCAGGAAGAGGAGGAGGAGGAGAAGGAGGAGGAGGAGGAGGAGGAGGAGGAGGAGGAGGAGTGAGGAGGAGAGTAGTGAGCGTCGTAGAAGGACTGTAGGGAGGGCAGGGGCTGCAGACAGGGCTGCACTGCTACTACACACATGTAGCCATGATGGAGCTTCTGACAACCATGTTTGGGTCGACCTCCATCATTCTCCTCACATATACAGTAGAACTGCCGTATGTGATCTTGCGCAGCCTTTAGAGGAGAGCAGAGTGTTCAAACTCCAAATCTCTTTATTTTTCTCCATTATCCATTTCACTTTCTTTCTCAGCAGATGCTCCGAGCTATATCGACCAACAGGTCTGAGATCAGCTTTGATGGTGAGACATCAAACACTAATGCACAGGCCGGCTGGCCACCTCCCTAGGGAGCACTGTGTTGGTGTTGTGCAGAGAGAGAGAGAGAGACGGGAGAGACAGAGAGTCGTGAGAGAGACAGAGAGAGAGAGAGAGAGAGGGTGTGCTGAGAGAGAGAGAGGGTGTGTGTGAGAGAGACAGAGAGGGTGTATGTGTATGTGTGAGAGAGTGTGTGTTTTGTGTGTGTGGTGTGTGTGAGTGTGTGAGCGAGAGAGAGAGAGACGAGAGAGAGAGAGAGAGAGAGAGACAGAGAGAGGGTGTATGTGTGAGAGAGAGTGTGTGAGTGTGAGTGTCAGTGTGTGAGAGAGAGAGAGAGAGAGAGAGAGAGAGTAGAGAGAGCGAGAGAGATCGAGCGATCGAGAGAGAGAGCGAGAGCGCGAGACGCGAGCGAGAGAGAAGAGATGAGAGAGAGTATTTGTGCTGGTACATCTGAGTGTGTGTGTGTGTGTGTGTGGAGAGGTAGGCTGACTCAGCTGACAGAGGAACAACAATAAGAGCTGGTTGTCTGCAGCCTGCAGGCATAGACGCTGCTGATCCCCTCAAACCTCCTCTCTGATCCCACATGCACACACACACACACACACACAGATGT